>JACXGM010020864.1:0-17571 GCA_016801145.1 Umbra pygmaea | reverse complement strand
ATGCCACGCTCAAAATGATTTAAATCACCTTTCTTTCCCATCCTGACATTAAGTTTGGAGTTCAGGAGATTGTCTTGACCAGGACCACACCCCTAAATGCATTGAAGCAGCTGCCATGTGATTGGTTGAGTAGATCATTGCATTAAGGAGAAATTGACAGAATGTTCCTAATAATCCTTTAGGTGAGTGTATATATATATATATATATATATATATTACAATACCTGCAGTGTGAGCTTCAACATTACATTATGCATGGCATGAGGAGATTGTGTCCATCTGGTTTTCCTTTCAGGGGCCTAACCACATCATGAAAAAGACTATTACGCTTAACCACTATTAGTAGGGGTGTCCACATACTTATGGCTATGTAGAGTATTTTTGTTAGTTTGTGGTGGCCAGGGGCGGTTCTACACGGGGGCCTACAGGAGCCAGTGCCCCCCTGAGCTGACTGAGTAATAAAAAGAAAATGAAATAAATTGATCAAGTTATTACGATTTTATGCGCTAGCGCCAAAATGTGCCCCTCTGACATTTGCCCGACCTTGGCCCCCCCAGTAAAATTTGTCTAGAACCACCACTGGTGGTGGCAGATGTCCAACCTTCATGTTATCACAGCTAGTCTGGTCCTGTCCTTTGTTATTGGAAGCCAGGGTATTCCAGGGTAGGGCTCGAGGTGCTCCAACTTTGTCTTTCCTCTCCAGTGGTTTCAGGTGTGATGCCAGAACAATATCCCTGAGAGGAAGGAAGCGCAATACAATCCCTAAATTTGTCATTGCATGTGCTCCCATTTCAACTTTAAATGATACACTTCATCTTATTTAATTATGAAAAACATTGTTTCTAACTATCTCACCTGAACTCCTCATAACTTCCAACTTTCTGGTGAATTGCACGAAACCTGGCATCGTTTTCTCTTTGATATTTCTTGTCTGCTTCCACAGCAGACTGCAACTCACGCTCCAGCGCAGAGAAGTTGATAACATCAGGGGAGTCCGTCGTGCTGTGTGAGGAAGAGGCATAGACAGGGCACAGACGGACAGGACACACGCACAGAGAGAAGCTAAGTTATCCTAGCTCCATGCTACCTAGTAACGGACTGCAAATGTACTGCAAAATATGACAAGGGCTTTTGATCCCGAACTTACCTTTTCATGATAGGATTGTTTCGAAATCAAACTAGACAACTATTGGTTGATGACAAAATGCGACGCCAGCTGATTATGTTGTGTATCCTTTTCCTTAAACACACAACATCACCATGGCAACGTGGGCTGTATAAGTTCATGTTCTACGCAGCTTCGAAATAAAAGTCCTAGAGTTTATCGTAAAGGGAAATTACTTTGAAGTTAAAATTGCTATGCACGCTAATCTAGTGTATTTAAATACTACTACTTATTTTTAGTAATGAAAAATAGATAATAATTATTTCCAGGGATAAACGTTAAAATGGCTTGCTATATGAATTTTTTTGTGACAGAACTGGGTGGACAGTGGAGAAGATAGACCAGCGGAGCAATTTGTCACACAAACACATGGAGAGGATGACATATTGGTCTTTAGAAATTCAAGTTCTTGGTTTTAAACCACAACAGTGTGTATTTGTCTATGTGTTTAGGGTCATTATCCTGCTGGAATTTGAACTGCCACCCTTGACTCAGGTGACTTGCACACTGAAACAGTTTTTCCTCTAGAATTGTTCTGTATTTGGCTCCATCCATCTTTCGCTCAATCCTGACCAATTTCCCAGTCCTTGCCGATGAAAGCATCCCTGCAACATGAGCTGCCGCCACCCCACAAATCACATCAGTTCCAGCCTTGTCTCCTGTTTACATGGTCCAATCACTGAAACCTGTTTGTGTGCAATCTATATTTGCACAGGCTCTGGTTTTGGGAAAAGCGAAAATGGCCTCCATCATTTCAGTACTGACTGGTCGGACACTGGAATGGGCTTGCCATCTGGAAGAGGGCAGATTGGCAACGGATAGTTACAATGACTTCACTGCCCTGTTTTGGTGGTATTTCATCATCCGTAAAAGGGCAGAATTAGGGTAATTCCTGCGCTACTTCCTAGAAAGTAAGTTTGTACATGGAGGCCCCCTACGACTTGGTATGAATATGGACGAGGTATTATTGGCAACATTAGTCAACATTTCTGTCAACTCTTCTCACGCTCTTAAAGTGAATGTGTTTCTCGTGCGCAATGCCAGACACGGCAGAGTAGCTTAATCAGACACACAAGTAGTGAGACGTTTACTACTAAACAGTGTTTGTACACAAATACACCAAATAAATACTGAGAACCTAAACTTTAACCTCATAACTCTGTAACTTTGATATCAAATGCCAATTTTTGGAGCGAAGGCAAAATAATCTGAAAGTGTAACAAATTCCATTATTGCCAGCTCTCACCTTGACCATGAGAATCCTTTGTGTGAAATGCTAAGGACCTTCATAATTAGGCATCCTGGTAGAAATGTTGCATCACTTTGGTATGTTTCCAGCACAGACATCAGGGTATTGTAAGAACTAATATTGTGTCAACACCAGGGCCGGCCCGAGGCATAAGGGAACTAAGGGGGCCACCAGGGGGCCCCCAATCGAGTGCACAGGTGACTCCGCGTGGTAGGAGGTTGCCCCCAAATCAAATTCCCAAAAGGCTCAGGCCGGCACTGGTCGACATCTTTCGCTGCAAGTACATTGACAAAGAAATAGTAGGTGTTTTTATGCAGAGCGACTTAACGTGATGAGTGGATACAACTTTTGTAACTGCCATCATGAGTGCCATCATGCCATCATGAGTGACCTAACCCACAACTTTGACATTACAAGCCCCAGGCTCTTTACCAAGCAACCTACACAGGACCGATTACAGCTTTAATGAGGCAGTGTGTAGACTTATGCACAGTGAGTACGGAACTACTTTCTCTTTCAGTGACAAGCTTACAAAATCTGTAAAAACTGTTTCCTGGTATAAAAAATCTAAAAAGTGAGTTAGATGGGGCAATTTTGAAGTGCTTATTTTTCTATTCGAACAGGAATTGCAATGAGTTCAAATTGATTCGTGCATCCACAGTGTTTATCAATGGGCATGCACTGGTCCATTTTTTATTTACATGATGCATTCTAGGCTGTGTTTCTGTCTCTAACAATGCACTATGTAGTGTAAGTAATGTAGTGTAAGTAATCATGATCCCATATGGATTTCTTTGACAGATTTTTAAAATATCAATAAATAGTATTTACAGCATAGTTCAGATTTTTCAGCTCATCTCCAACAAACAGAACCTTTTAAATCAGGGGTAGGCAACTCCGGTCCTGGAGGACCGAAACACTTCAGAGTTTTTATTTTACCCAGTAGTTAATTGCAATCACCTGCTTTCCCAGGTATAAACCAGTCACTTATTAGAAAGAGACACCAAAACTCAGAAGTGTTTCGGTCCTCCAGGACCGGAGTTGCCTACCCATTTTAAATCTTGTGGTATGTACACTCACAGCATGGACCCAGTATCACAGAGATTTTGGCCCATTCTTCATGGCAGATTTTCTCCAGGATGTTCAGGTTGTGTAAATGATGCTTGACAATGTCCAGAAAGTTCTACAGATCCTCATTGTGGTTAACGAAGTAGGAATTACAAAGTGGAAATTAACATTCGTAAAAAACCTTTTAATATAAATGAAGTGAAGAATTAAGAGAACTACTGATAAAAAGGTTTAGACCAATCTTTGTTGAGTAGCCTACACACATAGAAACAAGCATCAAAGAGGAGCTATACAAACAAGTACAAACACAGATCACGGAACGATACATTGCACCAGCCCCTAATTCCCATGTACCTGCTGTTAATAGCTGTCTGTTAGGGAGTGCTAAACACCCACATCACAAACAATGCCCACTGTCACCACATGACACAGTTCACACGCAAGACAATACACCCTTAAATTTCATGTAGCCCAGAAAAAAAAACTGCTAGGAGTGTGTAAAAATACAGTCCCGTTCTCCATTTTGATTGTGTGCATTCTGTCAAAAATGATCAAAGTCCATGGGCCAAACATTTGGCCTACTCATTTCGAAACAAACAGGTTATGAAGTTTCCCCAATGTCATAATAATAAGCAACTGAAACATTTCAAGTTTCTTTGTTCCTATTGTTTCTCCATCTTTCTTGATTGAGATGTGGCAGTGTTTTAATCAAATGCTGGCAGCCAGTTAATAAGTGCATCTCAGATCAGAGTTAGGCCACAGGGATTAGAAAATACTTTTGATTGGCACATTTACATCAGCTGCAGGGAGGGCCAAAGCACACCTTTGGTATTGTTTTTTTTCTTCTGATAGTCTACGTTATAAACAAATCAGAAAATTACTGTAAACAGATCACAATATTTAAACAGAATATTTTTTCAGAATATCTATTTTCAGAACACAGTACATACAGAAATTGCAACTATCAATGTGTTCCAATAACACACTGATAGAAAATAGAAATAAAAAGACTTACAAAACTCCAAAATAGAATCTACCCAATAAAAATATAGGTATAAAAAACAGTTAATTTATATTTTTTACAACAAAACAGCAAACAACAGATTTACAATAATAAAAGATTATATTTTGGTCCAGATCATTTTCTAGTACAATATAAGGCAAGGCTGCCCAACTCAGTTCCAGGAGATCTACCTTACTGGAGGTTTTTTTCTCCAACCCCAGTTGTTATTAACCTGATTTAGTTTTTCATCCAGCTAATTAATAGAATCAGGTGTACTAAATTAGGCTTGCATCGAGGTCTCCAGGAACAGGGTTGGGCAGCACTGCTATAAGGAATGTGTAAGTGATTACACCATCAGTCCTGTTCACAAATCCATCCCTTAACCCAGTGACACCATCTGTGAGAAAAATTCCTCAATAATATTGTGTGTTGAAGTCATCAGTAGTAGTGCTGCATTTCAGTCCAGTTTGTGAACCAGTGCTTCTTCTTTTTACTGCGGTTTGGTTCCTCAATGACAAAGCCCTCGTTCAGATGGTACCGTTCCTCTTTGCCAATCTTCACTCCCTGGTGTGTTGGCATCATCTTGAAGTGATCGGGGCGCATAAAGTAGCCACACTGTTGGATCAGGTTAGACCAAAGAAACAATTTTGAAAAACGTAGATTTTGGAATTATCATGTTCTTATTGTATGTTATTATACTAGTACCGACATTATCATTATTTCCATGTAATCTATTTCAACCAATTTCTCAGTCCAGCTGTAGTCACCAAACCAGACAGTAAGATTTAAGATTAAAAGTTAAATTGAATGTAAAGATGACAATGGGTGTGATGAGTGAAACACAGTAGAGAATCACCCCCAGAACACAACAGACAGAAACTGGTTAGTTAGAAGAGAATATAGTTAGAAAAGTTAACAAATATTAAAATTAAATATATGAATCAGACAAGTCCCAAGTAGGAATAGATTATCAATTAAGACCAACCGTTGAAAAGTTTTTAATAAGACAGCGAGAGAGTAAATGTCAGAATAGCCCCTGAAAACAGCAGATAGTTTTTCGAAGCTTCAAGGTGTTAAAGATGGAGGGACACAATTATTTTACCCAGAAAACCTAGTGCATTGTGCCAGAGGCCAACATGCCCGCCCTTCCCCAGCCTTATTTCTTTTCTGTCAGCCGCTCGACCTCCGACGGCTGGGTTTTCATCTCAGCTTTCAGGGCCTTGGCCTCGTACATCTCCCTGGTGCTCGCCCTTTTGAAGAAGCCGCACTGAGGAGAGGAAGGCGGTCAGAACAGTATGTCAATCAGGAAGACCCACTGTGGCTCCAGAAGGGGGCGCCGTTGAACTAGTCGGTACACAGTAGAAGTCTTGTTGTACCTTCTTTGTGCATTGGTGGTCAGGATGAAAGTAAAACCCATTGCAGGTTATTGCTATATGTTATATTGGACAATATTTTGGACTTCGGTTGTGCCCAGATGTTTTGGTTACTATAACCCCAAATTCATATGTTTTCATGTACCCTTACTGGATAGGCCCTTCCAGGTACATGTGCACCTGTTTTGTGGAACCACTGTATTTAATCATTAAAACCAGTCAGTTATTGTATGGTTACCTTCCACATGAGTAGGACGATGAAGCACAGAATAAGAAACCCAGCGAGGGCCGACACGATGATGATCCAAAGGGGCACTTGGTAGACCGGCTCCTCGCTCAGCTCCGGGTCCACATGTACCGTGAACTACACCAGGGAGGGCAAACAGAGCGGGGCATTAAAGACGGACGACAGTCTCTGATCTTTTGAGAACATGATTTGAGTTGTGTGTAGAGAGGAATCAGAGTGAAGACGCAGGCTACTAATCTAAACTTTGTGTGCTGAGATTTGTGGTAATAATACATTGATAATCAATTAAATCAAATGAGTATGGATGACTTAAGTGCAGACTCCCGTATTACCTCTGTGCTTGCAGTGTCCATCCGGATGGCTGGTTTGTCTGTGACTAGTTTCAGTTCAGCTTTTCCTTTCACTGACACACGCCATGCTTCAGTGTAATCCTATGACAGCAGAAGACATGTATGCTTTACATTTTTGTATATGTTCCTTCCACCTATTCCCTCGACTTGAACAGAATGTTAACTTTGAGGCGGGGTACCTCCAACATGGTTCCGTTCCACACTCTGGCCCTAACGACGATCAAGGCCGTGTTGTTCATGTTCCGTAGGGGGCAGCTGAACTTCACACAACGGGCAGATCCCAGCGCACACTCCTAGAAAGAGCAGCAGTTTGAAAACAGAAAGGCAACATCCTACGTGTAGAGGCGGCAGCCATTACAAATTAAGGCTGTTGACGAAGTATTTACACTAAATTTTAAAACAGATTGTGTGTTTTTATTTCTTCCATTCAATAAATACAATTTTACTGGGCATCAAACCACAACTATGAATACTTGAGCTCTTACATATTCCTTACCTCAAAGGCTGATCCAGGACATGGTAGTCATTACCAATGGCAACATGGTGCTGCTAAAATCTGTCCTGAACTAACAAATGAGTTTCCTGCAGTTGGCCTGCCCCCACGCTGGGCTCAAACCCCAGTTCCTCTGCTTTGTAACACACATGATCGCCCTCCTTGACAGTTTTCCAAAAGTTTGAGCTATACTAAAATTCACCAGTTTTACAGCCCCATCAGTAACATTTCAAGCTATCTGTAAAGTGAGCGTGTGGTACTTTAATGTATGGTTATTTTTCAGGAAAAGGTCTTAACACCGCCTTAAAGGGGTGGGCCTCACCAGTTTGACCTCGCTCCTTCCCTTCCTCTTGAGGGCGGACAGTTTTGCTCCTCCTTGGGGGGCCTCATCCTCGGAGTCGTCCTGACTCCTCCTCCTCCTGGCTTTGCCCTCCGATAACTTAGAGGCGAACCGAGAAAAGGCACACAGCTCATGAATCACTGTGTTTAAAACGTCTCGTATCTGCATCCAACTAGATGGTTTGTAAGTGTTGTAGTGGCTATCATTTTATCAGATGTAAAGCCTTACCACCTGGAACATTAACGTCAGGAACTCATCGAAGCTAATTTGCAAGCTACTCGACTGAAATCGTTTGACAACCATCTAGTTGGATGATTTACCGTTAGGTTGAGTGATGTGACCGATTTACCATTAGGTTGAGGCTGTTGACGATGCCTTGATGAGGCACACAGTGAGAGTCAGATGTCCCTATGGTCTGGATTTCAGTCAGATACAGCAGCCACTTGCCATTGGCTACCTCCAAGGGCCAATCAAACTCCACCTCCAGGTTTCCTAGGCTACCCAGTGGCTTCCCAATGATGTTCACCTGTAAAGAGAAGATGTTTAGGAGGATATTCAATATGGAATAAAACATTTGTTTAGTTTAGAGATAAAATATGGTATAGATGTGTATATTTTATTTACACTAAATGTAAACTCCACAGGACTTCCGATGTCCCTGGTAGTGTTCATGCCTGACTCTCCCATGACCTGTCCACTGAAGTAGGTTTCAAATATGGGTGGTGAACTAGGAAAGAAGCAGTAACACAGAATCACATCCCTGGGACAAGGTGAACGGTCAACCCCTTCTCCACACATGGTGTGGTGGGCTACTAATCCAACCTCCACATGAAATGACCAGATAGCCCCAACTTACACACTGAAGGTGGTCTGTAGTGTGTACTCGACCACCATGACGAGTGGTAGCGGCTGTAGGTCGCGTTGGTCACTCAGCCTTTACAGGACAAAGGCAGAGAAGCAATTAGAGACAACATCGCTTCAAGTAAAAGATAAAAAGCAATGGAAAAGACATCTTTCTGTTTGTAAAAATGGCCTTCCAACTGAGACTGAAGGAGAAGACATAGGTCACACACACGGTTCGCCTGTTATAGACCGGTTTGGAGCTGAGGCTCTGGACCAAATCCGAGCCCTGACTGCTCGGCCCTTCTTATTTGTCCCGCCCACATGCCTGTCTACCTAGATTATGATTCCCAAAATCTTTAAACAATTAACAAGAAGCTAGGATATGCCATGCTAAACTGCCTTACAAAGGCTAACTGCAGTAACTACGCAAAAAGTGACACTTACAAATGGCTTTAAAGTTATTTTAACTTGCCAGCCAAATGAGTTATAAGCGGTGTTGGGTAAACTTACTTTTACAGTTACTTTTTAGTTACTTGTTGAGTTCACAAGTTTTAGGAAGTCCCTAATTCAGACAAAATGATCAGGTAAATTGAGTTCATATCTTACTGGTGACCATGATTGATATTTTCCTCACTCTTTCTATTTGTTTTATAGGTTACTTTTAAGATATGAACTCTATTTACCTGATCATTTTAGTAAGTAACTAAAAAGTAACTGTAAAAGTAACTTTACCCAACACTGGTTATAAGCATACAGTATAAGTGATATTGCAAAAACTGTACATAAGAAACAATTTGTACACAAAGTAATTGTTATGCCCAAAAAACATGACTGCTTATTTGATCCAAGTCAGGCTAGGGTTTTATTATTTTCACTCTTTTCATATTAGGAGCAGTTAGCCTTTGTAGAGCAGTATAGTATACAGTAGTCTAATCAACCAGGGCTTTCAGCCAATCAGCAGTCAGGGTTGGAACCACCTGCTTTCTAACAGGTAAGAGAACCCTTACGTAGAGAGCTGCAGCGTGGAGCGGATCTCTCTGGTGTCCAGACTGACCTCAAATGTTTCAAAGGTGATCTGGACCTGATCCTGAAATACAGAAGGATTTCACATGAATGTCGTCTTCTACTGAGCCACATTGGGTGTGGTTTGGCTCAGTGGGTCTGGTTTGGCTAGGTTTGGCTTAAATCATCTGGTTTGGCTAAGTCTGGCACGGTTGCTATGTCATGGCATTTGCAGCACCTGGTTTGTGGGTAAAATTCTGACATGGGACCAATCTGGGTGTATGTAAGTCACTGTGGGGAATGGCAGCTGTTAAAATGAAACTGCAGAACATACCATCTGGTTGCCTGGGAAGGGGTTCCCCAAATCACATAGTAGAATCCAATTTTCTGCTAAGCACCGGATGGCTAGGCTGTTGCTCTGGGTGACAAAAACAACACATATATGAAAGGATTTTTACATTTTCATGTGCATTGCTAGTCAATTCACAATGCCTACAATCTAAAAATATTTTAGATACTGAATGGTGCACAATCGTGTCTCTTCAAACTTGTTCATTTATGTTTTATATTTTTTGATAACCGCAATGTTCTCAAGCTAATGGCGGGTGTGTAATTCAAACAAGTTAGCTACAGAGAATAACTAAATAATATCAAGTTTGTAATTCCATTTACGTTTAGAGACACTGATAGCTCGAAGAGCAGGGAATGAAACATGAAATTAGACACATCCTGACATTTTAACACAAGACATCCAGACATTAAAACACAAGACATCCAGACATTAAAACACAAGACATCCTGACATTAAAACACAAGACATCCTGACATTAAAACACAAGACATCTGGACTCAGACATTGTTTTGAAACAATGTTCTTTTTTAAAATGGTTTTACCCTTTAGTATTGAACACTGCATAATTCAAAGGTTAAAATATTCCTTTAAGGAGAAGGAAGCTGAACTGGGCCTAGTCATTTTAAAAAGAGTACAATCAACTACCGTAACTGTCAGAAATAAAGACTTAGTAGACCAGTGTAAGAGGCTCACCGTGGAACGAACGCCGGAGTAACTCAGCGAGGGGGGAATTGTAATGTTGAGCACGGCGTTGTGAGCATCCTCCGCCAGTTGCCCTGCCGACGGGAGGTTGGTCACGTTCACTAGCATCAGGACCTTCTTGACACTGGCGCTGTACTGGAGCACCTGGCGACCATCATAGCTGCACAGGGACGATCACAAACAATTATGTTTGATTAGCCGCCATGGCAGTGCAGCCATTCACTCTGAACTTCTCAAAAACCCGATCACAGAACTGTACATCAACAACCTCTAATCATGACCTTTAACCCCGGACCCTGACCTCACCTGGGGAAAGGTTCTTGCTTTTCATTGGCAAACTCTGCTTTCATCAGTAGGTTACTCTGGCACTTATTGTCCAGGCCACAGGCCTTCTGGAAATTAATCTGTGGGGGGGGGGTGGGTGGAGGCAACAATAAGCATGGAGAGAAAGAGAGAGATAGTATGGAAGAGATAAAAAGAAACAATATGTATTCTCTACTTGTGCTAATAGTATTTTCATTAAAATACTGTAACAAGGGGTGTGGCATACTGGGCTAGGTTGCTGCATTTCAGGACAGTCTATTTCATGATAGTCAGTGGTTCTAGCCTGACTATGGGTTCTCCGGCTTTCCCCAGACCGCCAGAACAAGGCAGCACAAATTGGCATAGCGCTGCCCTGGATTTGGTTCAGATAAGTCAGATTATCTATCCTGCTACGTCGCTCTCCGGCGACTCCTCGTGTCCAGATCCGGCGCCTGCAAATTCAATTGCAGCAGTAAAGTCGGTGAACGTAATCATCCCGTGCATGATCTGACTAAAGCCTTCCGCGTTGGATGAGAAGTGTTAAAAGAATCGGCGGCTCAGTGACACGTGGTCGGATAAACTATGTGCGCGCCCCTAACCATCGCGAATCTGTCCAAGGAGTTGCAGAACCGCCGACAAGGCAGAGTTAGTGAGAATTGGGAGGGGAAGAAAAGGAAAATAAATAAATAAAACTGTAACAACAAGCAAGTGTTCAAAATGTGTCCAGTAGCTGATGAGTAAATGTAGAACATTATTAAGAGTAGTCAACAGTAGGTCCAACCTCTTTCTTAACGGGGCTAGACTGGCCCTCACTCATCACAGGAAAGGAGTCTAAGTTCTCCAGGGCCTGCTTCATTACAGGATCCTGCTGAACCAGGGACACGTCCAGGGAGAAGACCACAGGCTCTACTTTGTCCTTTATGACACCCTACATTTACAAATGCATAGAGTACCTTCATTTGTTATTTTCAAACATTCACTCACTAATGACGACCATTCAGGGGTTTGATTTAGAATGAGGAGATTCATATTAATCCAAACTCAGTCCGCGGTTATAAAATTGGCCCTGTTAGTTTCACGTTCTCACCACTAGGCCGAGCTTCAGCGTTTTGCATTTCTCAGATGGAATGGACAGGACGCCAGTGTAGCTGTCCTGGCTGTTGTCTTGAAAACGGACTCGTCGCTTCTTGCGTGTCAGGTCAGCTTTCACTGTGTAATTCACACCTGGGAGAATACAGGACAAATAGCAGATGTATACCATTGGTGATTTCATAATGATTTATGTCATTTATTACCACTAGTTGTGTCTTAATAATAGCTTAAATGAGAGCAAGTATCCTTTGGGTACATTTCAAATCTCGTGAAACCAACAGATTTGTTTACATTTATTATATAATTGGTGACCTCTTGTAGAATTCATAGCACAAACAGACTTGTAAGAAACTTTACATTTTCTAAATGATGTGGTTGTGTATATTTCCCAAACATACAATTTATGTAGAAAATCTAAATGATCTGTCATTTGATATATGATATTTGACAATGGGGAAGATACGGTGAAGGACAAAGCCGGTGATGTCATATGAAATATCATTTTAAGAGATCGTAAACTTGCATTTCTTCATTCAAGGGTAAATCTCTGCTCATTTACAATTTTCACCAACAACATGGGCTAATAGCATGGACCGTCTTACCAATCAATCTCTCCCCAATTAGTTAATAGCTTGGTAGAAATTAAACCAACAGTCACCAGTGCCCTTTTAGCAACAGTTTTATCACAGCGTTCAACTGCACCTTAGGGGCAAATAAACTGTGTTGAACGGGCTGACTTAATTCCATTGGCGTATGAACAGCGATCATACATGTTGGCATTCATTGTAGTGACAGGCCTCGACTAACAGAGCGGTGTGGATAAAGAAGTCATCTAACACCAGCACTGTGGTTACAGCACCAGACTCACCAATGTCCTTTCCAAAGTTCTTGTCCCCAGTGCTCACTGTGTAGGAGAAGCAGACTTCCACCTCAACACTGTCAAAACAGAGTCACACGGCAAACAGTCAGGTAATCTCTGTCCTGAGGCCTGTTATCGTTAATTGACGATGCACAAATATTCTGTGTTCGATCATCTGGAGGACTGGAGCAAGATAGCTTAGCCCAGATCCGGTTGTACTAGACGAAAATCTCACCAATTGTTGCAGTCTTGAGGGTCGACAATGTCTGGCGTGACTTTAAGGGTTTTGTTGAGGTGAATGACAGGACGAGCCCTGGGAGACAGATAACGACATTACCACGTACAGTGGCTTCATGCTTGATACAGTATATTACACCTCTGGTCCAATCATACTGTATATTAAACGGCATCTCTGGTCAAATGATACAGATCTCTATATCTACAGTATAAACTGTATATCATTTTTGGCCATTTCAATTCCCAGCCATAGATCAGAGATACCTTATCTTTGATATACACTCACATAAAGGATTATTAGGAACACCTGTTAAATGTTTCCTTAATGCAATGATCTACTCAACCAATCACATGGCAGTTGCTTCAATCCATTTAGGGGTGTGGTCCTGGTCAAGACAATCTCCTGAACTCCAAACTGAATGTCAGAATGGGAAAGAACGGTGATTTAAGCAATTTTGAGCGTGGAACGGTTGTTGGTGCCAGACGGGCCAGTCTGAGTATTTCACAATCTGCTCAGTTACTGGGATTTTCACGCACAACCATTTTTAGGGTTTATAAAGAATGGTGTGAAAAGCGAAAAACATCCAGTATGCGGCAATCCTGTTGGCGAAAACGCCTCGTTAATGCTAAAGGTCAGAGGAGAATGGGCAGAATGCTTCAAGCTGATAGAAGGGCAACTTTGACTGAAATAACCACTCTTTACAACCGAGGTATGCAGCAGAGCATTTGTGAAGCCACAACATGCACAACCTTGAGGCGGATGGGCTACAACAGCAGAAGACCCCACCGAGTACCACTCATCTCCACTACAAATAGGAAAAAGAGGCTAAAAAATGTTGCCTGGTCTGATGAGTCTAGATTTCTGTTGAGACATTCAGATGGTAGAGTCAGAATTTGGCGTGAACAGAATGAGAACATGGATCCATCATGCCTTGTTACCACTGTGCAGGCTGGTGGTAGTGGTGTAATGGTTTGGGGGATATTTTCTTGGCACACTTTAGGCCCCTTAGTGCCAATTGGGCATTGTTTAAATGCCACGCCCTACCTGAGCATTGTTTCTGACCATGTCCATCCCTTTATGGCCACCATGTACCAATCCTCTGACGGCTACTTCCAGCAGGATAATGCACCATGTCACAAAGCTCGAATCATTTCAAATTGGTTTCTCGAACATGACAATGAGTTCACTGTACTAAAATGGCCCCCACAGTCAACAGATCTCAACCCAATAGAGCATCTTTAGGATGTGGTGGAACGGCAGCTTCGTGCCCTCGATGTGCATCCCACAAATCTCCATCAACTGCAAGACTCTATGGGCCAACATTTCTAAAGAATGCTTTCAGCACCTTGTTGAATCAATGCCACGTAGAATTAAGGCAGTTCTGAAGGCGAAAGGGGGTCAAACACAGTATTAGTATGGTGTTAATAATAATCCTTTAGGTGAGTGTATAATTATATAATATAACAAAAAGTCCCACATTGTACACCAATCAGTGGTTCACTCACTACAAATTCCATCCTACTGTATAATACCACTTTGCAGCCCTCCCTCCATTTGATTGGCTGCACACCTGAACTGCAGTGACTGGCCTTGTGATTGGTGTGACTTTTAGATTGAGGCAGGGTCACATTTTGAGAGTTGTGCTTACCTGCTCCTGTGGGGGGATTCATACCCGTTTTCCACCAAAGAAAGATCTGGAATGTTTGGTCCCTGTGCCTATTTTGAACCAGTTCTTTGCTTTCGACAGACAAAGAACCGGCTCTCGGCCAGGATAACTGGTTCCAGAGGGGCACCAACCGTTGCTGGTCTAGAACCGTTCTTTTACCATGTCGTGCTTACGTCAGGGGCTGGGGGCGGGGTTATTGTGACCAACAACACGACGCAAAGGTTGTGACCGGCATTGTTAACAACTAGAAAGATAGAAAGATAGTACAAAGATTGAAGAAAGATGGATTCAAAAGTGAAACAGTGGTTGGTGGAGGAGACATTTAAATACATCCATCAAATGTCACAATCTGCAATCATGTCTGGGAACGAAACGTTGTGAATACGGGCAGGCTTCTATGTAGGTGTAAGTCATTAATATGTTTCCACAACCGATTGGAAGATGATTTGCGCAAATTTAAATGACAGCGCGAGGGAAAATTCAAGCTATGCGTAGGAAAACAATTGTAGGCAACATGCCTCAACAATTTACAGAAAATATAAATAAAACAATAGGCCAGAACAATAATAGCAGGCAACTTGTAAGTCTGATTCAAACAACTGTTTGCATAGAGAAGTAGGCTATTTCATCTTAATTTCGCTGCCGAAAATGGTAGGCTACAGTAATTCCCCTTTCAGAGACCCGCTTATAATAATCCAACAAAATGTATGCTATTTCTTGATATTTAAATAATCTGAAAAAAGGGGTCTAGCGATAAATGGATAAACAACACAAACCGTAATATATGTTAACGTGCAGTACTTTTACGGATAAGTCCTTGCATGGCGACGTACACAGTGACTTAACGACGTCGTTCTCTGGGCTCTCTAGTATGTGGAAAAATAAACAGGGTCTGAGAAGGTTCGCAAGTTGAACCAACTGTAAACCAGCACCAATTCAGAACCAGAGCCAGCTTTGGTGGAAAAGAGGTATGAATAACCACAGTGCACCGTTAACATATACAGACAGTAAAAGTACATTTTCACAACAGGTACATTTTGTAGTTAGCCACCTCAGTAAGGCTACACGTTCGTCCAGTGAACCGACCACTATGTCAGGATAGTGGTTGCCATCTACGTCCAGCCCTCCGCTGATAGAGTAGCCAAACGTCTTGAACCCAGCACCAGCTATATCCTTTCCCTCGATCACCTGAGAAGAGACGTGTCAATACATAACCAGGCGTTGTTAGAGAACTCACTCCTCAGTTATACACATAAACTCACCAGGAGCCTGTTCGAATGAAGTTTCCCCTAGTTGAAAATGGGTTCATTGTTCATATACCATCCTTTTATATGCACACCACTCATTGGAAATAAATGTCTCATCACACACATTTGTGGTATTCTGTCCCTTTATGTAGTCTACCACAAACAGCACATTTTCATAAGTAACATCCAGCATGGTTATCTGATCCTGGACCTGTGTCTTAGGGTTGTGGTCTCATACCTGACTTGGCTTTATGGAGATGCCCTGAGCGCTTCCTGTCCAGATGAAAATGCAGCCTGTCCCGAGGAATGGAGCGCCCACCGCAAAATCTAGAAGAGAGCGAAAGGCAGAGAAAAGAGAGGGAGAACGGGGGGGTATATGAGACATTCCTGACCCCACCAAAGGTCCCCAGAGACCTTGTTGCGTTCCATCACTGAGGGATAGCAAGGGGCCATGAAAAGGCAGCACTTTGCCCTGAGCATGTTTAGCCTGACACGGCAGCATTTCTCCTGGATTCAAATTAGTCAGAAATGTGAATGATACATAGACACCAGACTTATGGTACATGATGCTGGGACAGTATGGGCCCTATCTTGCACCCGGCGCAACGCAGCGCAAAGTCTGAACGCAGGTGTCTTTGCTAGTTTAAGACCGACGCAGTTGTCATTTTCCCATAAGGCGCCCGCGTTGTTTAAATAGCAAATGCACCTGCGCCCATATTTGCGCCCATGGGAGTGCTGGTATAACAGGGAGGTGTGTTCAGGATAATTCTGGGTGTATTGCTATCTTGAGGCATCGGAAAGTGATCGTGCCATTGACCAACAAAAACCTGGTCTAAAGTCAATGGCGCAGCATGTCATTGTTATTTTAACAGCAAATTAGTCAAATGCACCTGGGCGTATGCACAGCGCGTGCACACTATGCTTGTTGCACACACACAAGGGAGCGCAGCAGCACACGAACATGCAAAAGATTACAAATAAAAATATTACGGTGCAAATCCGTTGTCATAATAGCAATGTGCAAAAGGTACAAACGCACCTGGCTCTTAAAGGGAATGGTAGATGAATCTCTGATTGGTTTATTGCATGTTACGCCCAAAACACGCCTATGAATTAATGAAGACACTTAGTACAACCCTTTTAGACAATGCGCCCGGCGCATGGGACCTTTTATCCACAGTTAAAATAGCAAAAGTGGATTTGGACAAGCCCAAAGCGCACTTGCGCCATGCGCTTCACGCCATGCGCTTAGATCGTTAAAATAGTGCCCTGTGTTTCACATTTCCTATCATTTCAATATCCTGTAAAAACCACAAGAGAGAGCCGCCACTATAACGTTTTAAGTATCTGTGAAAAAAATGGGTTTATAAAAGTGAAAGTAATTTACCTTGAAAGCCATCTTGATTGACATCTCCAATGGAAGCCACAGACATTCCAAATGCAGAGTCTTTAGGGCCTCGAAGTACGATGCTGAAACTCTTCTGGAAGGATCCATTCTCATTCATATAGACATACACCGCTCCGCCATGCTCCTTCTTCTGGTCGAAGTAGAACGGTGCCCCGACGATTAGATCCTTCCAACTGTATATTTAGCATAAGTGCAAAAAGACTAGCTTGGATTAGTAACTGACAGGGTTGTGGTCAATTACCTTTCATATTATTGTGCATGTTTATTACACGGTATAAAATGGGTTTGGAGATATCTAGGGTTGGAAGTCTGACAATTCCCTGTTAATCACATGGTCAGAAGTCAGCCTAATCACACAGTGTAGTAGTATATAATCAGTGTTGCCAGATGCCAGCCAGGTTTTCCAGCCCAAAACCTCATCAAAAACCGCGAGAATGCACAAAAAACCGCCCAATTTTTTGGTTTCTCATTTAAACACATTGAAATCATTAACAAGCTTTAAAATTACTTTTTTACTTAGTCTATACGATTTCAGAAACAATATTCAATCAAATGAACGCAAAAGTAGGCT
>JACXGM010020862.1:0-17571 GCA_016801145.1 Umbra pygmaea | reverse complement strand
ATCTTTACTCTCGCAAGGATCCTGGAGGGGGCCTGGGAGTATGCCCATCCTGTCTACATGTGTTTTGTGGATTTGGAGAAGGCGTATGACCGGGTCCCCCGGGAGATATTGTGGGAGGTGCTGCGGGAGTATGGGGTGAGGGGGTCCCTTCTTAGGGCCATCCAATCTCTGTATGACCAAAGCGAGAGCTGTGTCCGGGATAACCGGATAAGCGGACGAAAATGGATGGATGGATGTTGGCAATTATCACAAGTTTTACAATACCTCCTGACGTCTTGAGTAATCCTAGGCCAGTAGAATCTCCACAGAAGGCGTTCCACCAATTCGTCTCTCGCTAAATGGCCCCCCCAGGACGGGTGAATGGCCTATCTATAATACTACATCTCTGTAGGACCGAGGAACCCACAACAACTCCCTCACTACCCCTCGCCTTTTTTCCACCCAATATAACAACCCCTTTTTAATAGCATAATAGGGACAACTCACCGCTTGAGTCCAAGGCTCTTCCATCTATCAACCTTACAGTTTTCAGGATCTGCTGAACATCAGGATCGTGGTGTTGAGCCGTTCCAAACTGCCCCATTAATTCGCTGGATAGCAATAAGTTTCTGTTCCTGGGATGGGGCTGGATTTGTTCCAATTCCGAGCCTGAGGTTTTTCCGTTTTGAATCCTCTCCATGTATCCTCCCCGGTGGACTCCTTCTACACCGCCTACCACAACACATCTGTGACACACACCATAATGTTAACACTTAAATTACCTACTTTAGATTCAGTCAGTATCTTAGTGGTTCTCATACATTCTTTAACATATGCTATTTATGTTTGAGCAATGTGTTCCATTGGTACAAATTTCTGGATATTTTTTGTTACATTAAATTAGGCTGTGATTATCTATTAGGACTTGGATTAAAATCAGACTATTTTGTTTCTTTTTTTATGCATGAATTCAAGTAATTCAAAACAGTTCACAAACCTTTTATCACTGTGCATACATATGACTGTATTATTTGTGTGCATTCCTGATAATATTTATATTATTCATTTTTTAAATTAATTTTACTTTATTTTATTAAATGCACATTATGAAATTATTTTTATTAATTGAACTCTAACTTGCAACTAAAAACGTCCACTTCATTGCCTTTCATTCCACTCCTCTGTTTTGCCATTTTTTGTAATAAATATTCAATACGGAACCCTTTTCTTCTGTTATTAATAACAATGCAGTAATGCTTGCTCTTCAGTAATGATCTGTCAATCCTTTGTTGGAAACAAAGCACACAAATTATAACCTGTTGCTTGAACCAGTATTTTTTATATTGACTGTAAAATGTAGTTCTCTCAATATCTTCATGTCCCCAGGGTCAAGGTGCAATAAGTAACCACCTATGATAAAATTTTTAGTTACTGTACATTTTACACATTTACCTGATGCTGGTAAAAAAGGATTTTCACAAGTACTGTAACATGTATCATTAAATAGTCGATCAAGGAACACATAATTGCTGAAGCAACTATGGTGTGCTGTAACAAACGGTAGATCAAACAGAATTGTGCAATAAAAAAACACAGTTGTCCTTCACCATTGGTAGTTGACTAGCTAGCTAAATGCCGATATTTACTAGGAGCAATACAATCAATGTTATATCGCTAGCTTCTGTCATCTCTGCACCTTGCCCTCTGTTTCATGGCGTCTGTCAAAGTAAGAGTAATATTCTTCTTCTTCTTCATTGGTTTAATGGCGGATCGAAACCGACTCACGGTCCATATACCACCACCAACTGTACCGAAGTGTGAGACCGGTCACAGCCCACCCAATTCAAGGCCACCCAACTCAACCCACCACCCAAAGAAATCATAAACTCATGAATCATCTCCTTTGTGACATCAGTAACACCCATATAATGGGTCTCAGACAACACCACTTTGTGAACACCCAACACCTTCCTCCGACACGGGGGCCTACATCCATCTCCTTCTCTACCAGCACACCTACCCCAAGTGCCCCCACTCGCCGCACTGTTTCCACATACATGACCTTATCCACCACCTTAACCCGCTGTGCCTCTGCTGCCCTCTTCTGAACCCCCCTCAAAACGCAGCACTGTGCTCTCCACCACAATTACAACACCTCACCTTCTCCCCTTCCCCACACTTGCCATACTCATGCGTACCTCCACACCTACCCTGCCCTCTGCACACAGCAGCCACATGCCCCATACGCTGACACTTAAAACACCTCAGTAGCAGTGGCACATATTCCCTTACATAAAAACTAAGTGCACCCAACTCGGCAACGGCCCTCCAGACTCCAACAACACCGTGGGACTCACCTTTTCTACCCCCAACACCCTACTGCCCATCCGTCTCGTGTCCAGCACAACCCCTCCCGACACCACCTCTTTAAGCTCCTCCATAGACAGATCCTCCAGAACACCCGTGATCACCCCTCTCACCTTCACTGCACTCCCGGGCACCATACATTTCACCTTACCCCCATTCAACACCTTTAACTTCAGCAACTTATCTGCGCCACACTACCCACCACAATAAGAACCCTACCACTACTCAAACACCTAGCATCGGTCACCCTAACAACCTGTTCCCTAATTACCATAGTGAGTGATAACGGGTGCATCACCTTACCTCTTGGGGCTGCAAACACCACAATTACCTTAAACTTCTGCTCCATACCACACTGTAAAAGATAGAAATGCGCCCTAAGTTTAAATGATTTTCTGAATCATTACCATGAACAAATGTAATGACTATACAAGAATAAAGAAAAGCATGTTACACAAACAGTTTGACTCAGTTTGTAACCAAACATGCATTTGTGAGTAAATTGAATGGGGAATTTATAGTTCTCAAGCTGTGGCGCCAAATAATTGTCTGATAGATGTTTGGTCTGTCGACGTTGACAATGCACAATGGTGCTCTACTACCAGCAAGACTCACCTGCACAGATGGCTCAGTGTGAAACACGTGAAGCTGTCTGACACTGCAGACCATTGTGTAGCTAAACGACATCGAAATACTGCCTCTCATTAATAATATGAACATTTCACAAAGCCATTCTTACAATCAACAGCCTGTGGTGGAATACAAATGAAATAAAACAAGATTGTAGCCAACTTAAATGCAAACAAAGACATATTTGCAAAAAGAATACTCAAACATGTTCTGTGATTATATTGCCATAATTCATCCTCATAAAAAAATATGGTGAACAAAATAATGTTTAAAACATATCCTTGTCGATGCGTCCGTCTGGCGAAGCAGACATACATTAGATTAGATAAGATGTCTTCATTGTCCACTGGGGAAAGTTGTGTTCATGAATTTCATCAACTACAGAATCATGGTGTTCATGTAGGCTATATGCCGTTATTCCGTTTCATTTCCATCCATCAATTGTTCCATCGTGACGGATGTCTGAACCATTTTGAAAGCTGGAATTAATTCCATTTGCGCATAATCCCATTTACAATTACATGAATACCGACATCTGTAGCTGATCAGATACAATCACCTGCATGGTCATAAAAAGCCATGATGCCAACCCAATGCGTAATGACGCACAATGGCTGATCTTGCGCTGTTAGAAGATGTGGCAAATGGAAGGATTCGGAGGGAACACATTTTCAGACAGCAAGAAGACTTGCTGGCAAACGAGGACGAGTGGCTTATCAGCCAGTTCCGATTTCCTCGGGGCGTCCTGTTGGACCTCTGTGCTCTATTGGGCCCAGCGTTACAGAGGTGCACTCAGAGAAACCACGCCGTGCCAGCCCCACTTCAAGTCTTTACAACACTTGGAGCGCAATTTGCAATTTTCCGGTTTCCCAAATGTAATCGGTGCTGTTGACCGCACTCATGTTGCCATAATAAGGGAACCAAATGAGAATGAAAATGCTTTCATTAATCGAAAGCATTTTCATTCGATCAATGTCCAAATAATTTGTGATGCAGACATGTTGCTGTAACAAATGTAACAAATTTTCCCCCACCCGTGGCAGACACACTTTCGCAATGAAGCACTAGACGCTTTGACATCGACTGATATCTGACCACTTTTTATTTGGGCCACGGTCCGACTTTCTTACAGCGTCTGCAACCTTTTGCCACTCCAATGCCTTTTCGGCATTGGCAATAGGCACACTTTGCCCTTCAAACAACATTTTCTTCCTCTTTTCCACCTCCATATCAATATTTTTTACTTCACATTGAGTGAAGTTTCTTTTCTTGGTTTTCCTCTCTCTGTTTGCCATGATTTCTCAATCAATGAATATTAATTTCGGGGGGTTTCACTGACTATTCATGGGCAATTATAGGCGTGACATGCAGCCACACAAGCTGCGCCACATTTAGAGTTGATTGTGATTTATAAAGGGAAAACGACGTAGGACGTGCGTGCGCACGGTTTTATGAATCTGAATATTTCTTTGCGTACGCACGTCCTACATTTCGTCCATACGCCACTTCTGACGCAAATCCACCACAAAAAAAGTTTTATAAATAAGGCCCCTCGTACTTACTGAAAGTTGTTCTGGATAAGAGTGTCAGCTAAATGAAGTTAAGACTGTGTGATGTTTGAGCTTGGAAATGTAAGTTATTTTTTGATATTGCATTTTAGTTATCAGAGGATTTTGATCAAGTCACTGTTAACTCAACAAACAATCTTACGTTGGCAGAATGATGAATTTCAAGTTGGTAGAATGAACAATTGTTCGTGAAGATGACAGCATTTTTGTGGTTTGGAAAATGCTTAAAACATTGTTGGGAAAACAAAAAAATGTTAATGCAGACGGTTGACATGGAATTTTGCGTTTTTGCAAGCTTTTATTTTTTACAGTGCACCACGTGCCGGCCCTTCACCCTCACCTGAACTACTCTCACCACCCTCTTTCTTCCTTGCACGCTTCTTCTTCCTCCATATATACTGTGACTCTTCAAAACTTACTCCCACACCAGCAACATCCACACTCCCCTCCATGCCGACCACAGCCGTCGTGACCCGCCATCGACATGGTACTCCTATTGTCGCCCCTTTCTAGCGGCAGTCTATCCAATTAAATAATTTCTGCCAGCTCCTGCTCCAACTCTGCCGCACTGGAACACCACAAGGACACCATGTCGAGCCGTAAACTATTCCACCTGCCCAGCAAGCAAGAGTAATTATGGAGCGATTCAAATATCACAAGGTATGTCTGTCAAGTCAGGCGTCAGGATCGTGAATGATAACATCATCTGATTGGTTAGAATTATCACGTTCCGCCTTCATCTCTCACGCCGTCTATCTCCCGCTCTCATATCTCTGTCTACGAATCTCACTTTGCTTGCAAATCGCTGTTTCACCTCAGCAAATCTTTTTGTCACGGTAGTGTGCCAGATCACTGACAAAAATCAGAGCGTGTACACATGCAATTATTACTTGCAAAAGTTAATTTAATAGTTTGGTCATTTTTACAACATATCGTCTACACATCTGAGACTATGTTTACAAAAACAAATATTTCACAAATCATCACCTACACACTTGCACATTGCCGTTTACAACTACAAATATGTTTTGCACATGCAAATCATTACATCAACAATTTACCTTCATATTTAACACCCATACACTTCGTCATTAGTGATTGGGCATAGTTCTTACCAGGGTCGTGCACGTTTTGAGGGGCATGTGTTGAAACTGAAAAGGGGCACCCCCCCAGCTTTTTTTATATACTGTATGTATATATATATATCTTTTTTATATTAACATTGTTTAGTAGGCCTACATAAATGGAATAAATGGTGGCATTTTAACGAAAAATTCAAAAACACAAAATAATAGTCTCAAAAGCTTTAGATTTACTCATATAAATAACAACCATAATAATAATATAGATAATATACATGTGTATATATAGCACTTTTCATACAGGGAATGTAGATCAAAGTGCTTTACATCAATAAAAGTAAAAGATAAAAAAATTAAATTCTTCGAGCACATTTGCAGGCAAAAAGAAAAAAATATGAAATGTAAAGGAACACATTAAAACAAGGAAAGCATAAAAAGCATTTGCGTGCTGGCTTAATTAAAGGCTAAAGTGAAAATATATGTTTTTAACAGCATTTTGAATATATAAATAGATGTTGCATCCTTGATATTTTTTGGTATTGAGTTCCACAGTATTTTGAATATATACTGCGGAACTCAATACCAAAAAATATCAAGGATTATATATCAAGCATTTGAGTGCCGGCTTAATTAAAGGCTAATGTGAAAATATGTTTTTAACAGCATTTTGAATATATAAATAGATGTTGCTTCCTTGATATTTTTTGGTATTGGAGTTCCACAGTATTTTGAATATATACTGCGGGTTAAATAAGTTTTTATTTTATTTTTTATTTTCCATTCTCTCAGGAAATATATTTCCAAAGGTGCTATTGACATAAAAACACAGGTAAAAAAGTATTGAACACTGATATTCATTTAATACTTTGTACAAAAACCTTTGTTGGCAATGACACCTCCTGTATGGATAAATTAGTTGCATGCATTGCTCTGGTGTGATTTTGGCCCATTCTTCCACACAAACAGTCTTCAAATTTTGAAGGTTCCGTGTGCCTCTTCTATGAATCTTGATCTTCAGTTCTTGCCGTTGATTTTAAATGGAATTTAAGTCATGTGATTGACTGGGCAATTCAAGCAGCTTTATTTTCTTTCTTTGAAACCAATTGAGAGTTTCCTTGGCTGTTTGGGATCATTAGCCGCTTTCCGAAGTAGTTACAGGAACGTAGTTATAGGAACAGTCCACTTCTAAACAGTTCTACTAACTACTCTCCCCCAAAACCGGTTTTGCTATTTGCATTCGCACTGGTCAAGTGGCCATAGGAACTGGTAGGAGGGATAAGGGAGTGACGCAAGCACCACAACGTTCTTTTATAGCGTCGTCACTTAACTTTAGTGTAGCGCCACATTCAACAACACTTCACAGTTGGGTGTATGATTGGAGATGTATGCGGATGCTCTGGTTGTTTTCAGCTCAAGTAGTGCTGGGTTCCTTCAGCGGCTTGCTGTTTGTTTGTTTGTTCAGATTACTAGGCTGAAAACGACATCCAATACATTTAATAAAAGAGCGTTGTGTTGATATGTCCTAATAACTGAGTTCGAACCGCTGCGTTTAAAAACTAGGCTGGAGTAATAGAAATTGAGTAGCTACTTAACAGAGAAACACAAAAGACGAAGGCTCCAGCATAGTATTATACGCAACAGACAAACGAAGCGACCAGCGTAATTTATAAGTTGGACCAATCAACATAGACCTAGGAAAAGGGACAGACCGTGCTCTGGAGAAGGAGCTAAAAAGGTTATAGGAACGGCAGTGCGAGGAACTAAATAATCCCACAATTTCTTCTATCGGAACACAAGAAAAAAGGGTTATAGGAACATTATGTTCTAGGAACTGCAAAAATCACTGCGGTCGGAAAGCGGCTAATGTCTTGCTGAAATATCCACCCTCGTTTCATCTTCATCATCCTGGTAGATGACGGCAGATGTTTGTCAAGAATGTCTCGGTACATTTGATCATTCATCATTCCTTCAATAATGTGATACTTCAGGTTTGAACAGGGAAGTCATGTTACCAAGATTCATGCTGATTTTTCCCCTTTTGACTTTGGGGCCAATATAGCATCGTCACTTGACTTTAGTGTAGCGCCACATACAACAACATTTCACAGTTTAATGCTTGTAACACTGGGTGTATGATTGGAGATGTATGCGGATGCTCTTGTTGTTTTCAGCTCAAGTAGTGCTGGTTTTTTTTAGCGGTTTGCTGTTTGTTTGTTTGTTTGTTCAGATTACTAGGCTGAATACGACATCCAATACAATTAATAAAAGAGTGTTGTTAGCAGCCCTTTTGACTTTGGGGCCAACTAAGAGGATTTCTGTTTGATCCTTGTTTAATTGTAAGAGATTTGCACCTAGAGAGTGAGCTTATTGCAGCTACATATGTTCTCTGGCTCTACAGAAATGCATAGCTAGGTGTCATCAGGATAGCTGTGGAAATTTACATTGTCTTCTTTGAAGCATGTCTAGTGAACAAAGGTAGTGAAGCAAGACAGCTTCCTTGTGCAACACTGCATAGCATATTACATTACTCGGATATCTGATTACCAAGACTGACAAAAAATATTCTGCCTGTAATAGAAATGGAGAGATAATATCCATTCTCAAGTCTTAAATTGTTTACTATTTTGGTCAGGGCTTTTTCTGTGCTATGATTTGCTCTACAACCTGATTTAAACTTTTCTAGAAAGCTGTTGTCATTTAGAAATGTGTTCAGTTGATGAAAAACTGCTTACTCAAGCACCTTACTTAGAAATGTGATGTTTGGTATTGGTCTATAGTTGCTTAGTACCTCAGGGTCTAATTGTTGTTTCTTAAGTACCGTTATAACAACAGTTTTGTATGCATTTGGGAAGACCCCAAATTCGATAGATTTATTCATAATATTTAGAACAGGGCATGAGATGCTATAAAAAAAATCAGAAAAGTGGTCAGGATAGGGTCGATAGTGGGAGATTTACACTCTATCTTTTGCAGGTATTCAGTAGCAATGCTGTTAAATGTCTTAATGTACTTTGTACAAGGTTTGCTTGGGAAGTTTATATTTGTTTTATTAATTCTGGCTCTGCTGGTTTGATTTTGTTATTAGGCTGCGAATTCCTTGCATTTAGTTTCAGAGGCTTGACTTGTCCATTTAGGGATGGGGGCAGGGTTTAGCAGTTTGTCTATGGTTGAAAATACTATTCTTGGGTTACTTCCACTTTCTATAATGATCCTGGTAAAGTGGTTCTTTCTTGCAGCATGTACATTGTTATTGTAGGTCGTTAAGGATTTTTGTAGATATTAAGATGAACCTCAAGTTCAGTTTTTCTCAATTTTTTTCAGTTTTTCTCCATTTTCTTTCAGCTGCCCTATTTTCTCTTTTTAGTTCACGGACAAAACCATTCACCCATGTTGATGCTTTCTCTCCAAACCTCATTTTTACCTGATTTGAGGCTATTTTGTCTAGAGAATTTGTCAGATTGTTATTTAGTTTATTTACCATCTCATGCACTGTGTTGCTTATATTGAAGTCAAGAACACCTAGAAATCCTTCTGTTATCACTAAATCTATTGTATTTCTGTGTTTATTCTCATGAATTCCATAGCATACTAGTCAGCAACATTGTTTACGTGAATGTTTAGGTCACCATTTATAACAATTTTATCATGTTTGATGACGGTCAGTGACAATATTTCAGAGAATTCTGGTAGGAAGGCTGGAAGTTTTTTTGATGGTCGATAGATTGTTAAGATCAAAACTGTTTTTTCTGCTTTGAGAGTGAAGGCCACATATTCAAATGTTAAAAACTCTCCCAGATTGACCTTTGTACAGCAAAAATGTTCATGGTAAATCACAGCTAATATAGATTTCCCAAAAATTTGAAAAGCAGCAATGTGAAGGCACAGATACAGTATTTTCTTGTTTTTATGATGTTTGCCAATCTAGTTTTTTTCTCCCAATTGGTCTTGTTCAATTCCCACTGACCCTGCCTTGTCGGCAGCTGTGCTGCAAGGTAGATAATCCGATTTATCTATTCTACATACCGGGCAAAGCAATCCCAATTTACACTCCCTTATGCTGGGAGTCTGGGCAAAGTTGGAGCCACAGTCAGACTTGAACCAATGATTTTCACGATGTACACTAACCTGGTTTGCAGGGAACTCGCCCACTACGCCACGCGGATCCTAAGGCACAGATATTTTTATTAAAAGTTAGGAAAAATGTTGGACATGAGGACACAGAAAATAATCTCAAAGCCCAGTACAAGTGCTCCACCAGAGTTCTTACCCGTTTATTTGCACACCAAAAACTTGCAAATGAGCGTTCACAAAACATGGATTATGAGTCAAGCCAAAAAAGTGTGTGTGTGTAGGGGGATTCGGTGAAGACCTGTTAGATTTAAAACACTTTAGAGAGGAAAGAACATACCAGAAGATCATTACACTGAAGCTGAAGACAGTGAGGTGAAAGCAGGTGCAGAGTTGAGTACTTTCATAGTAACATCAATAACAAACATAAATGCAGCTAATGGCCGAATGACAGTATCACACGCAGGCACAAACAATAGTTGATACCCTTGAGTAGCAAAGGGTGTATCATATTACGGTAGCTAAAAGCTAAATACATCCCAGCTGTGAATAACTCCTAATGGGACCCAGCTGAGGTAATAATTGAAAGTGACATGTATAATAATGTCCATAGTGTTGCGCCGAAGTCCTAGGGATACGCTTCAGCGATAAATACATTTGAAGCGAGAGAAGGATAGCTGTGAATTATTTGGCGACAATTTTGAAAATCTGTCTTTTATGTATGAATACTAATCTAGTTTGCTTAATTTTACCATGGATCTGGATGGGTGAAAAAAGTAATAAAAAATGTACAATACATCTTGTTTGTTATTGAAATGTCTTTTGTTTATTTAATTTGATAGTGAGCATTTTTCTTTAATTCCATCAACTTCTGACAACATTTCTCCCAAATTCAAAAACATATATTTTCAGTCAGAGCATTAATTTGCTTAAAATGACAACTGTTCTGAAAAACTAAAAGAATTGTCAGACCTCTGTTGATGAGATTGTCAGGAATCCGCCCTCCAGCGCTGCTTTCACTTTATGTCCCTGTTCCGGTTCCTGGGTTTCCCCTGCACTCCCTGATCACCAGTTCCAGTCTCATTATTTCCTGCACCAGCTACTCGGCCACACCTGGGTTGATTACCTTTATTAGGGAGTTGAAGTCAGTCAAACAACTGCTGGATTATTGTACAGCCACGTAAATATTCTGTTTCGTGTTCTATACTAGTCAAGCATATTTTCCAAGTTCCCAGTGTTTCCTAGTGGTTTTCCTTTACATGTATTTTTTCCTCATCGTGCTATTTTATGTTCCTTCTAGTTCCTGTGTACCGAACAGATAAATCCACTTTTATCTTTTTTTATGCAACTACAATAAATTTGATGTATTTTGAATTCTATGCCAAAGCAGCGCCTCTTTTTTGCATTTTAATACTTGTGTCCGTTCATCTTCCTCTTGATTACATTCCAGAGGTTTTAAATGGGGTTGATTTAAGAAAGATTTTTAGTGGTCTTTTATCCAGAGCTGTATACAGCAAAAAAATAACATCCCTGATACTGAATTCTGTTTGTTATTGACAGTCTGAATATGGTGCAGTGATGTCCAGAGTTAATGTTTAGCTAACTACTATAATGTTCTATGGAGGAGTTTGTATCTGTGTACTTTAGGGGATTTTAAAGAACAACAGCACTGTGAACAGTGTTAGTGAATTGTATGTGAGATATCATTATAAAATAACATAATCTGAAGAATCATTTGGTCATAAAGCTAAATGGCAAAATAGCTATGTAATGTATACTAGACTCAAAATTGTCTGTATTGTATGCATTTCTGAAGTAAAAAACATACTTTTGGTATTAATCAAGACAATAAAATAAAAACAAAGAAGAAACAAACACACATAAAGTCAGTGAATGCCATTGTATAGAACCTGTCAGATGGTAATTGTAGATTATGGAATGTGAACAAACTGGAATACTACTGCATTTTTCTTATAAAGTGGAACTGCCAGTGTTTTGGATACATAGCGGTTGAGCGAAACAGAGAGAGCTAGACAGAGGAAAAAAGGATTGGGGATACAGAAAATAAAAGAAAATATTTGAGACTGTGAAAGTTGATGGTTGGAATATCAGTAATAAGGTAATACTTTATATTTAACTACACTTTTGACATTATAACTTTAAATTAATTATATTTGAAAAGTAGACTTCTAATAGACAATTAAAACCAAATCTTAATTTATTTAGCAAGAGGCAAAGGGCTTTTTTTAGGATTGGTGCAGGGAATATGCTTTATGTTTCTGCAGAGGTGGAAAAATAATAGAATGCTGCGCTATTCTTATATTAAAAGTGGATGATATCTACTTCCAATATCAGATGCATTGAAGAGCCCAGTGAAATGTAGTAGGTAATGGATTACCCAAAACGTTACCCATGCAATATGCTAAAAATTAATTTATGCCCATATGTACATGTGGGTAGAACAACTATTTAATACACAGGTTTTCTTACTTACAAAGCATGTAGAGGTCTGTAATTGTCATCATAGTTACACTTCAACTGTGATAGACTGAATCTAAAACAAAAATCCATAATATCACATTGTACGATTTAAAAAAAAATGAATTAGCATTTTATTGCACAGCAAGTATTTCATCACCAACCAGTAAGAATTCCAGCTCTTACAGACCTGTTAGTTTTTCTTTAAGAAGCCCTTCTTTTCTCCACTCATTACCTGTACTAACTGCACCTGTTTGAACTCGTTACCTGTATAAAAGACACCTGTCCACAAACAGACACCAACCTCTCCACAATGGCCAAGACCAGAGAGCTGTGTAAGAACATTAGGGATAAAATTGTAGATCTGCACAAGGCTGGGATGGGCTACAGCAGCCAGTTGCACCAGCTGTGCGTAAGTTCTCTCTTCAGTTAGGGTGCAAAGATGACACTAAATGGTACGTTGAACCTAGTTAGTTTGATACTAAATCTGTGGTGATGTTTGGTTGCACCACAGAGACTTAAGGTTCAATGTAGCTACACTGATGTAAAGCCCATACTAATGTAAATATTGTCAAAGAAAATGACGCTTTCACTTTCTGTGGCCAATCAAAGGAAAGTAGACTTGATGCAGTGTTTACGGTGTGGTCAAATTACAGACTGAAAACAGTCTGGATGATAATCTGGGAAGTTTGTTGTTTACCGTTTGCCTATGTGCAAAATACAGCTTCATTACATTAACAAGAAACAAACTGTTGATAATGCTTGCTATTTGTTATGTTAGTAACTGTATATAATAACATCTTCGGAGTGCGCCCTTTCTCATTGCATTGAAATTGACCACATACAGTATGGTCCTCTCAGAAAATAAATGTGTGTTGTCAATCACTGTGTGTTGTTTTCAGTGTAACAGTTTTTTGTAGGCTACAACATATTATGCTTGTGGGCAAAAAAAGTCTAAAAGTGCGAGTAAATATCAAAATCATCATAATTATTAAAGGGATTCAATTTTAATCGGAGAACGCGTTGCTGACGCATAACAGCCGGTATATATATATATCTCATCATCATTATCTTCCCATCGTTCAAAACGACGTGCCATTTCAACCATTTTTTTAAGTTGGACTTTACACCTAGTAAGGGATAGGTGTAATATTTAAATTGTAAATTATGCCTATGTTGGAATTATTTCAACTGGTGCAACCCTTAACATTTTAGTAGTGCGTAAACTCCATCCTCAATTGGAATTACGTTCAAACTATGATATGTTTTCACTTACTCACAGCTGGTCCAGAGGATGAATGGGAGAAGGTCATGTGGTCTGATGAGACAAAAGTAGAGCTTTATGGTCTAAACTCCACTTGCCGTGTTTGGAGAAAGAAGAAGGATAAGGACTCCCAAGGACACCATCCCAACCGTGAAGCATGGAAGTGGAAACTTAATTCTTTGGGGAAGATTTTCTGCAATGGGGACATGATGACTGCACCGTATTGAGGGGAGGATGGATGGGGCCATGTATCACAAGATCTTGTCCAGCAACCTCCTTCCCTCACTAAGAGCATTGAAGATGGGTCATGGCTGGGTTTTCCACCATGACAACGACCTGAAACACACAGCCAGGGCAGCTAAGGAGTGGCTCCGGTAGAAGCATCTCAAAGTCCTGGAGTTGCCTAGCCAGTATCCAGAACAGAACCCAATAGAACATCTTTGGAGGGAGCTGAAAGTCTGTATTGCCCTGTCTTGGCCAGGTCACAATTGAACATGAGAGCTTGTTCTCAATCGATTAACCTGGATAAATAAATGTGAAATTAAATAAATAAAAAAACCTTCACATTTTTCTTTCTCCATCCTGCACCATCCACATTATTAATAGTCTCGTATGGCCAGACCTTGGTTAACAACACAAGGTCTGGTCAGAATATTAGTTCAGGTGGGTGTTCTTTTCAGACAAACAACTTTTACAACCAATCACAATTATGGGTAGTAGGGACAGAAACTTCAGCAAGAATGGCACTCACGCCTTTTGCAAAGCAGTAGCGTAAAGGCAGTGATGTCCTTTTCCTTGTTAAATTTCCGGTCCCTCCCCTGTGCTCAAAATGTCATGTAAAGGTGTCCAGATGTCTATACTGTCGCCATTCAAAGATTGTTGTCACACTTGAAGGAGAGGAACGGAGACCAGAATGCGGGAGGAGCGTTTTAGATGTTTAATGAACTTGAGAGTGAAGAAAACGGACTGCACTGGAACTGCTGACTACATTGTACATTCTAACTGCACAACATTAATAAACACTGCTCAAAAAAATAAAAAAACACATAAACCACAAAATGTAACTCCAAGTCAATTACACTTCTGTGAAAAAACACTGTCCACTCAGGAAGCAACACTGATTGACAATCAATTTCACATGCTGTTGTGCAAATGGAACAGAAAACAGGTGGAAATTATAGACAATTAGCAAGACACCCCCAATAAAGGAGTGGTTCTGCAGGTGGTGACCACAGACCACTTCTCAGTTCCTATGCTTCCTGGCTGATGTTTTGGTCACTTTTGAAGGCTGGCAGTGCCTTTACTCTAGTGGTAGCATGAGACGGAGTCTACAACCCACACAAGTGGCTCAGGTAGTGCAGCTCATCCAGGATGGCACATCAATGCGAGCTGTGGCAAGAAGGTTTGCTGTGTCTGTCAGCGTAGTGTCCAGAGCATGGAGGCGCTACCAGGAGACAGGCCAGTACATCAGGAGATGTGGAGGAGGCCGTAGGAGAGCAAAAACCCAGCAGCAGGACCGCTACCTCCGCCTTCATGCAAGGAGGAGCACTGCCAGAGCCCTGCAAAATGACCTCCAGCAGGCACAAATTGTATTATTAATCACATTTAATCTCTAATCATGACAAATCTCTCAGGATATATCATCATAAGTAACTGAACTGCGGTCTGCCATTTTTATTCAAAATTGACCACTAGGGGGTGCTTTCATCTCCTCCTACACCGTAGCTCCGATTGCCACCACATTTTCAGTGAATCATTGTTGGATCAAGCTTATTTGAAGTTGAACAAAATGTCAATCTCAATTACATTTCAAGTATAATTTTGCTCACCCAATTTGTCAGTTTTTTTATTTGTTAAAAATGTTTGAAATATCCAATAAATTTCGTTCCACTTCATGATTGTGTCCCACTTGTTGTTGCTTCTTTACAAAAAATTACAGTTTTATATCTTTATGTTTGAAGCTTGAAATGTGGCAAAAGGTCGAAATGTTCAAGGGGGCTGAATACTTTCGCAAGGCACTCTATATACATGAACATAAAACATCCAAAAACAAAATTATATATATATATATATTTACACTCATCTAAAGGATTATTAGGAACAATATAAAAGAATTGTGTTTGACCCCCTTTCGCCTTCAGAACTGCCTTAATTCTATGTGGCATTGATTCAACAAGGTGCTGAAAGCATTCTTTAGAAATGTTGGCCCAAATTGATAGGATAGCATCTTGCAGTTGATGGAGATTTGTGGGATGCACATCCAGGGCACAAAGCTCCCGTTCCACCACATCCCAAAGATGCTCTATTGGGTTGAGATCTGGTGACTATGGGGGCCATATTATTACAGTCAACTCCAGTGTTCGGCAAGCTACTTGTAAAATGTAGTGAGCTAAGCTACTAGTTATTCTACACTAAATGAAGCTTCACTACACTGAAGCTCCCCCAGGAAAATGTAGCAAGCTAAGCTACAAAAAAATGGCAAAAGTAGCTTACTATATGTAAGCTATTTTCTTTTAGATTAAAACGACTTCATTCAAAGTCAATGCTATCTTGTAAAAGATTATTTAATGAATTTAATCTATCATTTTGTTCTACTGCTTAATTCTATCTCTATCTCATGATGGCATCATATTGTTTTTTATAATAGAGCTGAAATAAATGTTTCAAGCACACATGAAAACAAATGAACCATTTTTAGACAAAAAGCTAATGAGTCTTCATAAAGTAAACCTTTGAAGTTATGCCCATCATTATATTTGACTACAGTAAAATGTGACACAAACCCTATGAGCTATATTATTACTTGTATTATTTACCTAGCTTAACATATGAATATGAACAGATTACATCAGTTGTAATATACTACATATACTCCTCTATTATTCTGTTAGGCTACATTGTCTATCACTGTAATATGTGGTCAACGTATTTCATAACATTTGGTTAGTAAACTCCCTGCTGAATATATTGTCCTAACCAAGTCTGGGTTTAGAATATCTTCCTCACTCTCTGCTGGGAGCAGGACCATTTCTGAATATCAGACAGAGATTTTTAGGCTCGCGGGCTGGGAAGAAAGAATGGCCACAAACAACGAAAGGGAGGAGGTGGGGGGAGTTGAAAGCAACTCTAGACGACACTCTGCGCGACTTCACCTGCTAAATCTGTGTGATTTTGACTTGCGCAAAAGTGATTCACATGAACAAGTCTTTTAGAGCAGTGATTCAGTACACCAATTTCACTGAAAAGAATCGTTAAAAAAACGAATCGTTCAGGATTCGCACATCACTATTCGGCTACACATACAGGCTGTGTTTGGCGGTAGAGTGAGTCACTTACTGATCTTTAACATCCTTAGCGGTTGTATTTCAGAGTTGAGCTTCAGAAATACTCGTGAAAATGTAGCTTGGGTGGACGCTACCACACTACTTGATAAATAAAATAGCTTCACTACTGTAAAGCTACACAGTAAAAACGTCAGTGTTAAATTAACACTTGCAGTGTTTATATAGGTCCAGTGGACCTATATACACACTGAAGAGTGTTAATGTAACACTTAGAGTGTTGATTTAACACAGACGTTTTTACTGTGTATTTGATTCAGAAAACAGTAAAGCTACGACCACACTACTGAGAAATGTAATTAAACAAGTAATGGCGCTACTTGTAGCGACGCTACTGCCCACTCATTGTTGACCAGTGTGCCGCATACTGGATGTTTTTCCCTTTTCACACCATTCTTTTTTATTTATTTATTTTTCTGTTTTTTTTTTTTTTTTTTTGGGAAAGGTCAGCTTCAGTATTTGACAACAGGGTCGTCATTGTTCTATATTGTGCATCATTTCCAATCCCACTGTATTGTTTTTTATTATTATTATTATTATTGCCCCCTACACTCCACACCCATCCCAATCCTTACCTAACCTAACCGTGACCAATTGTTGAGACCAATTACCTGTGCCATTTTAATATTATCTCTAGCTTATACATTTTGTGTTATTTACAATATTTACAAATCTTGTGCATTTTACAGAACCCAGTTTCACTTGATCCACCCCTCATCCACACCCAACACTGTCCATCTATCTTTTAACCAAAGCCATATGGGGTTTCTATTGGCCATGTAAATTTCTACTGT
>JACXGM010020861.1:0-10862 GCA_016801145.1 Umbra pygmaea | reverse complement strand
CAAAGGTTGTTCACTGAGATTACAACAGTATATAAAGGTATTCTTAAATTGAATTGCATGGTATGGAAATCGAGATTTTTGAGGCAAAAAGACTTACTGAGTTAGAGGAACACAATTTGTAAATATTCTCTGGAAGACAGATTCCCGTACAGGGCCAGCTAAATAACCACTTTGTATGTGTAATATAATTTTGTAGCCATCAATTGTGCCCTTTGATGATTATTCACAGTGGCAAATGATTTCATTTGAAACTTTACATTTCTGCATAGTAGGGTAAGTATGGTCAAATTTGATAACTTCCTGTGTATCAATTCTAACTCTAACAGAAACATACAGTGTTGCACTGGTATTAAAAGGACACATTATTACTTTATATAAGGGCCTATCACATATACTATCTGACAGGTTCTTTAGTCATGGACCAAAGTCTCAGACAGAGACAGATTACAACATCTAAATTCTCAAACCTCGCAGAACATCTGTTTGACCATTTAAAACTTTCCTCCAAACGTTGCCTACAATGTTATATGAATAATAGGAAAGTTGAACATTGTCTTTTCTATGGATGACTATAGGTCTATAACAGACTAGAAAAGGTAACTCTATTCATACAGGTTTATATCTGTTTCCGATGTGAATTAATTCATTTCAATTCACTGAAGGCTGTCAAGCTAGTTTTTACCGAATTTCCCATTGTTTGCCATAAAACGTAATATATTAAATAGTTATAACCTAAAAATACAATTTTCGAGTACAAAACTTTTTCATACTCAGAAGAGCTATTTCATTATCTTGTTAAGAGCCAGTCACAGTACGTACATACATTGAATTACATCATAAATGAATTGACAGGCACGGAGAGATTACCTGTAGATCAACCTGTTTCATAGTGAGGTGGTTAGAGACAAAACAATGCAACCTCTTACCCTCAATCAGTCAAAGACGTGTAGGTTACTTTCCCTTCTATATTTGGGAGGCCACTGGATATGTATATTGTCGCCTCCCGCGTATTTCCACTAGTGTTTCCCGACCCGTCGGTACCTCTTCGCGGTGTGATACATTCCTGTCTCCCGGTAACCGCCCAAAACGCCCCGTAACTCCACGCTACTCAGGCCCGACCAGTTTGCGTCGGCCTATTCTACTGCTTGTCCTCCTTCCATCCAGCGGTGAAACCAGGAAGACGTTTAGAAACTCCCTTTGCCAGGCTTTTCTCTCTCCTAACTCCTCCCATTCTCACTTTTGGAAAGCTGGCAGTTGAAAGCAATTGGAAGTTAAACTTTCACATTTTTTAAATTTACTTACCGACGTTGGGTATTGGTTAAGCCGCCCAATAACCACTACCCGGCTTAACCATTTCACAACAAATCGGTAATTTAAAATATAAAATAATTATTACATAATTATTATCTTGTATAAAATATATTTGCTATGCCTTCAGTTCATTTCCATACTACTGTGATCCAATAAAAACCATGTTCACAAAAAAATAATAATTAATGGCTTTTTTTGTGTAAGTAGCGTAAGTACGTAATTAATAAAGGCGATGAAGGAGTCTGTAGGCTACTTAGTCAAGTTTTCCTAAGGTTTTGATCAGTAACCATGGTCAGATAGTTTGCCATGGTGTACTGTCGGTTCAGGGCCAGATAGCAAATGCTTTGTGCTTTTGTTTGTGTTTCCCAATAGATATTGTAGATTTGTTTGAACTGTTTTATAATTTGGTTTATTCTGATTGATTGGAGGTTCACCTTCAGTGTGTTAGTAGAACAGGTTAGTGAACTCAGCTCCATGAGCAGTTGGATGAGTGGACTTACTGTAGTTCCGCTCTTGGTATCAGAGGGCTTGGTAATGATGTGAGATATCTCTCTCTTTCCCCTTCTCTTCCTCTCTATTTTTCCTCTCATTGTATCCTAGGGTCGGGTTTCTGAGACTATCCTGCTCTCTTGTTCCTTATAACTGCCGAAAGGGAAGTTTGAGTCATTGGACTCCAAGTCCTGATTCAGCAACACTGTGTTTACATAGTAATGTTCCTCATGTCTACCAATGACAGGTCTGAGGCTTCTGTAAAATGTACTCAAATTCTTACAGTACGTTTGATCTGTTTGCCCTGCCAGGTGGTATAGAACCTGCACAAAAGTACATGTGCAAAAATCTAACCATTCTAAGGTGAAGATAAATGAAATGGAGACGATGACTCGAAGGTCTTTAATGCTCCATGTACACTGTTAGGAGCAATGAGTTTGCTTACTGTGTTTTTTTGAGTGTTTGTAACGATCACTGTCCTTTGTCCTGTCAGTTCTACCCCACCCTGATATCCTGATATCCTGCAGCACACGCACACGCGCACACACACACTAGAATATGCATGTGTTCTGCGTTTTCTCCTCAGGGTGTGTCTCATGGTTTGGATGTCTGCCCGTGTATCTGGGTGGAGCCAGTCTTACCTATAGACACACATTATGCAAACACAGCTACTCCAGGCCTGGTAAAACAAACCTACTGCTCTCAAGTATGAATGACACAAATGCTCGATGAAAGTGCATTTGCATACGTTATGCGAATACTACCATACATCAGTGTCCGCTGCTGGCCTGATTGTGTTCTCAACTAAACAGCTGGAAAGGTGAGTTTGTGTGTAAGATGCAATGGAGGGTGCAGCCTCTCATAGGAATGTGCCACAGGCTACAGAGCCACACCCAGCTCCCCTTTCCTCTCCCTCTGCCCACCCCTCTGACTCAGCTCCTAGCCTATTGCTGTGTTCATACACAAATGGAAATTGGGAATTTACCACATTTGAAATGTACCAATCCACTTGAACAACCCTAAAGTTTGTAATTGATGGGAAACTTGTCCATTATCCTTGGGATGCTGTTTTCCCCACACGATGGCGTCGGATGTCATTTAATGAGAAAACATTTAATCGCATTTACATCAGTTAAATGCAAATGTATTACTTATAAAATATAATGAAAAGCTATCTAAAAATAAGTTATTTTTAGGAACACTATATAACTTGTGTACAAGACTGACTTTGTATTTGGTTTATTGTTGATGAAGCTGGTTGGGTTGGTAACTGGTATTTACAACATCACATCTTGTGATTTCTCCACTTGGTTATGAAAGCAGCAACAGAGCAAAGCCACAGGTCTGAGCCTGCTAGTGGGCAGCGGATAAACACTGGCATGGATCATATCCTCGCAACTGAAAAGTAGGCTGAACCTCAGAGCGAGTTCAGTGGATCAGGAGTCTGAGGGAAATCCTTTATATAGCAACAGCTAATGTTAACCGCAAGTCTCAGCTCTAGAGGATGGGGCTAGGGACGGGTAGGAGTTGATGTGAATCCTCTTTCAATGCATGCAGACATGAACAGCAGGTAGTACATGTCTACATGTTATTTATTTGTTAGACATAGTTATCTAGAGCAACTTACAGAAGCATGTAGTGTTTGCTGTCTTGTTCAAGAACAGTCCGACAGATGTTTTTTTACCCTCCAACTAGAGGATTAGTTTTAGCAAGCTTTAACTTCCGGGCTAGATAATTTAACCAGTAATCCTCAGGTAATGCTGCTCTAATTTACATAAGAGTAAACACATCCACCTGTATGCACTGGGAACACATTTATGTTCTCCTAGTGAGCTTTCCCAGAATGCATTTTTCAAACTGTAATGTCACACCTTCATATCAGGTGACTGACTTTAGCCCAAATGCATTTAGGTCATCCACACAAACACACAGTGTGGCCCAAATGCTGTAAGGCTATCTCTCACCACATTGTGGGTGATCAGATACAGTTTGTGTAAGACAACTAATGCCTGAGACATCTGTGCTGCGTACCATTAGTTGGCCTCAGGTCCACCCCTGTAGACCATTGTGTAACTGCAGTATATGAGATGGAGAGCTGACTGACACACTCACACAACAGTATAAAGAACTACAAACGTTCCTGAACAATTGACTGCACCAGTATGAGCCAGAATCCTACGCCCTTTTGAGACATACAGCACATCTACAGTAACATGACAACAGCCACAACATTCAGACAATTTACAAACACACTGCATCAGATGAACCAGTACGAACGGGTCCTAGATCGCCAATGCATGTGCGTGCATCACATGAGGTTGTGACTGCAGGAGGTAAAGATGTGTGTTCATGCAGATACAGTATGTGTGGCAGGTGTAATTACATACAGGCCTCTGTATCTCAGCAGGTTCTACAGCATTGGTAGACAGCAATGTGCCAGATGAAATGGGGATGACATATTAAAAGTCACGTGTAAAGGTTGCTTACAAGAAACCTGTACACTTTTTCATTTTATCCAGATCATTTTATACAGTGCTTATAGGTCTATATTGTGGTCTTTCCTCACAGCCAAAGGTAACATTTTGAACCGACAAGTACATCATTAGGCTAATCCCCTTTTATCGTTTAAAGCATTTCCCTATAATAATGCTTACTGAAACCTTACAGCTAACCATACTATATTTTCACCCCTCCGCCTCATCGTAAAATTATCTTCTGTTGGTCAACATATCATTCAATGCGGCCTGATTACCTAGGTCACCCTGGTTTTGTCTTGCATTTTGTGTTGTTGTCCATTATTAAATTTAGAGTTAGGCTATAAATTCACAAATACACCACTCTATTAGCATTATAAAAATATATTTATTCTGTTGAAAAGCAATCTGTGTCGCAGATAAATAATCGTACAGCAGAATACAATACCCACCATCAAAGGCAAAATACCAATGACATAACTCTCTAACCTTGCTTACATAAACTGAACTACATCCATGAGTCATGGAACTATCTGTAACTATGAGTCATGGAAATGTCTATAACTATGATATAAGCTAGTGGTTCTCAAACCTCTGCTTGAGACTCCCAGAACTTTCAAAATCTTGTTGATGCCCTGAACTAGCTCACCTGAATCGAGTAGTCACTCGACTTGGTAAATAGTTGACAAGCTGATTTCAGGTTTGCTAGCTTTAGATTCCATGTAGAGGTTTGAGAAACACTGATATTCCCAGTGGCGGCTACGTGCGTAGATCCATGGTTCAATCTGTGTGTGCTTCTGCTGTTTCCCTCTGAGCCTGTCTCCTGGCCTCCTCAATCTTCTCTTCTAGTTGGCAGAGCTGAGACAATTTCAGCTGCTCTAAGAAATATACACGATAATCTGTTGAATTTATTTCACCAGGTAAATTGAAAAAAAAAGCAGAAAGCAACACAGAGTCAGTAATAAGATTTTCTTCGAGTAAATGTCTAAAATGCCATAATGTTCCTCAAACTTAAAAGTACATTAGAACTCATTCCAAATGTGAGGGGCAAAAAAGTAAAAGCAGTTCTGCCCAATTCAGTGGAGATCTTAGGGATCTCCAGTAATAATCATCCCTGAGCTCGGGTCTGGTAGTCTGTCAATCTAAGAGTTAAAAGTGAATTAATGTAAGGGGGTAACCAAAGTTAACTCTTCAGATGGTGCTGTACTCAGCCCATGTTGAATTCTATAATTTTAAAGTGCACCATGTAGAATTTTGCACACTGAAAACATAATGAGTTCCTCTTTCAGTGACCAACTTCAAAAAGCTGTAGAGCATTTATTTTCATGATATTTTAAAAATCAGAAAAAGCAGTGTACAGTTGCAAAATTATTCAACCGCCATTGCAATTTGGGTTAATTGTCAAAATGTACATACATTCAGCTGTTTGCAATGAACAAATCAAACAAAAGCAATTTAAATAGCACAACGAATGCTTCAACTGGTTTCCCCAAATCACACTGAAAATGCAACTTATTATGACAGTTTAAAAATTATTCAACTCCCTGAATAGATCCATTACAACAGCACAAATATGCAAAACAATTGTTGTCTCAATGAATCAAGGGCTTCATTAGTTGCACCAGGTGTGCTTGAGCCGGAACACATGAAATACCTGAACTGGCTAGGGGTTTGTTAAATGTCACGTTGACAGTGTGTAAGAAACATGGCTAAGTCAAAAGAATGATAAAAAGGTTAAGAGAAGAAATCATCACACTTCACAAACAAGGAATAGGATACAAAAAGAGAGCGAAGGCACTGAATGTTCCCAGAGACACCGCTGGAAGCAGAGTTTGCAGGTTCAAAGTTAAGGGAATGGTGGTCACACGGTTGGGGCAGAAAAAGGAAGCTATCAACAGCTTCAACCAGATTTCCAAGAAGGCAGGTTGTGCAAAAACCCTTGAGTGACTGCAAAAGACCTGTAGCAAGACTTGATGGTAACAGACACTGAGTTTTCAGTGAGCACATTAAGGCGCGTACTAAACGCTGATGGTTTCCATGCCAGAACTTGTGGATGTACACCACTACTGACCCAAAATCACAAGAAGTCAGCTCCAATATGCTCAAAATCATGTAAAGATGCCACAGAGTTTTGGAGATTGTGCTCTGTGGAGCAATGAAACAAAACTAAACTTTTAGTAACAATGGATCAGCGGTATGTCCGAAGGAAGAAGAATGAAGCATACACTGCCTACAGTCAAGCATGGTGGTGGCTTGGTGATGCTCTGGGGCTGCTTTGCATCCTCTGGCACAGGAAACCTGTAGTGTGTGGAAGGCAAGGTGGACTAATTGATGCATCAGGAAATGCTAGGAGAAAACGTCATGCAGTCTCTGAGGAAGCTGCAGGTTGGGCATGATTGGACCATCCAACAAGACAATGATCCCAAGTATATCTCAAATTCCACCAAGGATTGGTTGAAGTAGAAGTCCTGGAAGATTCTACAGTGGCCATCAGTCACCTGAGTTCAAAGGGTGCTCTGGTGGAATTTGAAGCAGGCGGTTGCAGCATGCAAACCCAAGAATATTACTGTACTTAACGCCATTGCTAATGAGGAATTGGCTAAGATTCTCCAGGAACGCTGACAGAAGCGAGTGTCTGGCAATGCACCTCGTTTGCAGCAGGTCATAACAGCAAAAGGGTGCTCTACCAAGTACTAAAAATGCTTGTCATGAAGGGGTTGAATACATTTGAGACTGGAGAAGTAATTTGTGGTTGAATTTGGGGAAACCACTTGATGCAGTTATTGTGCTGAGTAATTTCAATTACTTTTGGTTGAATTGTTAATTGCTAAGAGCTGAAAGTCTGTACATCCTGACAATAAATAATTTTGATTGCAACTGTAGATGGGACAATTATTTCCTAAACTACACACTGAATATTTTGCAGTTCGAACCAGAATTTCAATGAGCACATGACGAGTTGTGCTTCCACAGTGTTTGTAAATGGGCTAGTCATTCCCTTTGAACATAATTTATGCATTTTAGACTTCAAAACTTTTTTCTTCACGCACAAAGCTCAAATTCTTGGAATAGCACGAAAAAAGTTTATTCTACGGACATCATATGTAATTTCTTACCAGCCTTCAGCAGCTGCATCTTGGTGTTTGTAACAGTTTCTATTTCAGATGGCAGTCTGTCTGGGCTCTGGAGAGAAGAAACAACATTAAGGGCCGGTTTCATGGACACAGATTGAGCCTAGTCCTGGACAAAACAATCAAGTTGAATGGAACTCTCAATTGATCTTGCTTTTTTAGTCCAAGTCTAGGCTTAATCCATGTCCATGAAACCGGCCCATAGTATTTACAGGTCTGGAGAGGCTGGATCAATAAAACTCTGAAACTGCACTCTCAATTTACAGCTACTGAGACTCAAAGATGTCTTATAGAACAGCATACTAACTCACAAAGAGAGAGTGCAGGCTTTTGTGCTGCTCCATCAGCTGCTGGACCTGGTTTTCAAATTTCATCCTGTCAGAAAAAACAGTATACAGTACAGTATGTCACTGTTGATTCCAACCCACATTCTCCCTGTGGCCCCTCCATCAGTATTCGCTATAAAGTTACCGTTGTTTCCTCTGTTTGAGTTTAGTCTCCTGGATCTGACATCTGAACCGTTCAATAATCTCCTCACACCTCCTATTCTGCTGTCGCTGTCTGTTAACAAAAATACACACTTAAAGTCTGCCCCTCTGATAGGCTTACTTCTACAACTAGGATTTACTGAGACATATTGCAAAGCAATTTATGCTAAGCCATTCAGCCTATCACACCGCTTGCTCAACCATGAAGTATTTTGCAGCACATAAGGGTTTAAAGGAGAAAGCATTCACTGACCAGCAACCACAACTGAGCCTTCAGGTGTTCTATGTACAGGGAGCAGAACACTTACTGCATGTAAGTGACATCACTGTCACTGAAAGTAGAATGTGACTTTTTTGAAGTAGTCCTTAGGCTATGAGAAATAGTCATTATTGATGCGATATTCTTAGCACAGCCATTAGAAATATCAGCTAACGTTCAGTCACTGCTAGTTACGAATCAATAGATGCAGGGGGTCCGCGTGGTGTATTGGGCTAAGTCGTTGCATTGCAGGACAAGCTACGTCATGATAGTCAGTGGTTTGAGCCTGCCTATATGTTCTCTGACTTTGTCCAAAACCCCTAGCATGAGGCAGCACAAATTGGCATGATGCTGCCCAGGACTTGGGATAAATAAGTCTGATTATATACCATGCAAAGTCTTGAGAAAATGTTTTATTCTGTAGATTATGACATCCGAAATATATGCATCTATATTGGAACATCTTTATTAGAAATATATTTTAAAAAGTGTAATAAGGAACCATTATGCCTAGTTGCATTTTACCATTTATGCCTTGGCCTTAACTAAAGGTGTCTGGCAAGAAACATCAATAATTCTTACTCTATCTGATTAAAGCAGACAGCCGAAGGCAGTGGAAATACTGCCTGCTGTAGTGAATACATGTTCAGACGGACTGTTTGTTGCACAAATTTAAAGGTATTTTCAGGCGATGTTTGCCAATTGTACAAATATCTTGCTCAGATGAAGATAAACCAACAAAACACTTCACAATTCTAATAAATAGGCCCATTGATTTTCTTTTAATGTAAGCTTATAACTGTCATCAGATTACCAGGTATGTCAGGTGACTCAGTGTTTAAGGAGTCAGACTTTAGTCAAGAGGTTGCCGGTTCAAATCTAGAGTGGGACAAATTTAGTTGTGTCCTTAAGCCAGACTCTATACCATAGACTGTATATATTACTGGACGTAGCATGTGTGACATCACCCATTTGATTGTGGAGATCTGATTTAAGTAATCAAATTTGCCGTTACAAGCGCAGACATCTTGGTTGCAGATGTGACGATTTTAAACAGGAAGGAGGAGTAATCTAGCTAGCTAACTGATATTAATTGGGATGCTAACATTGGCTAACGGAAAACAGTATTAAAACAAAATGTAACGTTACTTACAGGAAAAACTGAAGTGCCGACTCCTTTGAGTGTCTTGACATACAACCGAACACCATAGCCACTCCCTAACACCCCCTGCTTTATTGCCGATTTTAAAATCACAAAGACCATAATTCAAAAAATGAACATCATTCTGTATTGCAGAAGACTTAAAACTAGCAATTGGGACCATAAACTCATTATGAAAATGTGTACTGAGTTAATAAATCATGTGTGAAGTGGATCTTATTCTCGTAGACTTCTAAAAAAACCAACCTCTTTTGCAACCACACGTGTCGCCCCCAGCTGGAATTCAGATAGAATGCAGGCATAAGGCACTTCTGCATTTGCATCACTTTGCCGAACTGGATGCTAAATCCAATCAATCAATCAATTTTTGTCACAAAGTGCTATGACAGACACCCGGCCCGAGACCCCCAAAAGCAAGCAACAAGTGATGTATAATACATACAGTCTATAGCCCTCATAGTGAACTCTGGACCTCGAAGACAGACCCACTCCATTTTTTCATTGCAACCCTCTAATCTGGGACTTATTTAGACCTGGGACACCAGGTGAGTCCAATTAGGGTTGAGTTAGAACAGAAAACCAGCAAGCTCCGGACCCTGAGGGTTAGAGTTGAATACCCTTGCTCTATACCCTATTTTGCTCCAGAGAATGTCCCTGTACAGTACTTCTTGTTAGTCACAATGAATCAGCTAAATTACGAAAATGTAAATTATTACTATGTAAGATAAAAGAGCATGCATAGCCCTGTCTATACTACTAATACCACGATTGGATTATTAGTTTGATATTAAGTAGCCTATAGAAATCTTTTGATTAAAAAAAATGTTCCAATAGAAAAATATGCATACTATTCATTTATTTTGTAAAAGGTTGTTAACGGATTAACTAAAGTCCTCTGTATTGTATTATTCCTATCAAAAGCACAGACAGTTGACAGAGCCAGGTCTCAAACCCCGGACACCAAACTCTGGCACAAACACTTCCCTGACCCTAGATTAATTAAATTGTTTCCCATGTACTTCTTTCAGGATGAGGAACCATCTAAAAGCTGAGTTGTCTTTTAAAACCACATAATTTCTCTAAATGGACAACAGGCCTGCATGAACCTGAAGATATGCTGCCCTCTAGCGTCTAATCTGAACATGTCATCTGGTTTGAAGATGACTGCTAAACTACAAGGTTTATAGACTGTAGACCTGATGGTAAATATCATAGATATCTATATAAAGGCTAGATGACTTATGGCTGAGTCTCGAACGTCATCACCGGCGGCCATCTTGTCACAGGCAAGCTTGGTGGGCTCTGTGGTACCTAATGTAAGGTGAATGATCGCAAATACTCTAATCTCACTGAAATCTTGACGGATTGACAAACGGTTTAGTTTCTTACTAATGTTATTAATGTGGCTATTATTCTGGATGCTTTATATATATTATGAATTTTTTTCAAAAAGTATGCAGTGTCATAACTACATCTCTGACATTTTTAACAAACCAAACCGTTTGAAAATCGGTAGAAAATTGAGCATGTTATGGTTATTTAAAAGTA
>JACXGM010020860.1:0-17573 GCA_016801145.1 Umbra pygmaea | reverse complement strand
GCTGCAGCAGTACACGTGACCTGGGCTACGACATGCACCACGCTGCAGCAGTACACGTGACCTGGGTTACGACATGCACCGCGCTGCATCAGTACACGTGACCCTGGGCTACGACATGCACCGCGCTGCAGCAGTACACGTGACCTGGGCTACGACATGCACCGTGCTGCAGCAGTACACGTGACCTGGGCTATGACATGCACCACGCTGCGGCAGTACATGTGACCTGGGCTAAGACATGCCCCACGCTGCAGCAGTACACGTGACCTGGGCTACGACATGCACCAGGCTGCAGCAGTACACGTGACCCTGGGCTACGAAATGCACCACGCTGCAGCAGTACACGTGACCTTGGGCTACAACATGCAGCTGTATTGTATGGAATCCCAGAAATAACAAATCAGTAAAAGTTTAGGTTATTTGATGAGTAAAATAATTTAAATTGTTTTGTCCTTTAAAAGAAATTCCTCTCAATTAATTGTACCCTTCCTTTAATCCTTTTACCTCACTTTTACTATTTTCTCAGTCTCTGCATAGTTCATAAATTTATCTATTTTCCATTTCCACATGCAACATTTCCAATTTTCCTGGTGTAACATATTCCCTTTTTCTGGTCCAAAACCATGCAAGGGTGTAAATTGTTCCTGGGTGTGTGTATACAGACGTCACTGTCGACTCACTGTCGACTCACTGTCGACTCACTGTCGACTCACTGTCGACTCACTGTCGACTCACTGTCGACTCACTGTCGACTCACTGTCGACTCACTGTCGACTCACTGTCGACTCACTGTCGACTCACTGTCGACTCACTGTCGACTCACTGTCGACTCACTGTCGACTCACTGTCTAGATCAAAATTAGGTTTTAGTTACTCCGGTTTCTACGGTAAGTAAGCCTGGTGTCCTCCTGGGAAGACACGCTTTTAAACTGTTTTATTTATAAATGAAGACACGCTTTTAAACTGTTGTCCATTTATAACTAAAGACACGCTTTTAAACCGTTGTCCATTTATAAATGTAGGCACGCTTTTAAACTGTTATCCATTTATAAATGAAGACATGCTTTTAAACTGTAATCCATTTATAAATGAAGGGACGCTTTTAAACTGTTAACCATTTATAAATGAAGGCACGCTTTTAAACTGTTATCCATTTATGAATGAAGGCACACTTTTAAACTGTTTTATTTATAAATAAAGACACGCTTTTAAACTGTTTTATTTATAAATGAAGATACGCTTTTAAACTGTTATCCATTTATAAATGAAGACACAATTATAAACTGTTATCCATTTATAAATTAAGACACGCTTTTAAACTGTTATCAATTTATAAATGAAGGACAGACAGTTGATTGCTTGAGAGAAGCAGCCCGTTGATTTAAAGCACATGATGTTTTACAGTTTGTAAATTATGCCGTGCTACATCGCCAATGTCAATATTCAAAATGAACACCACAAATACACAGATGGCCAATGTAACTACTTACAGGTGCAATTTGTAAGAGTTCTGCCATAAATGCACAAAAAAATTAATTACATATCAAAAGATATTGGCGGAAGGTGTTATAAATGTTGTTTTCACAAATAGTTTGTTATTGTCAACACATACAGTACAATACCTTCTTTCGCCCCAATCTTTTTCTAAAAAAAAATCAATCAAGTGAAATGAATTATTTAATTTTGTCCTGGTTTAGTGTAGCACAACTTTATAGTGTAGCGACCGCGCTGACCCTTCTCTGAGTCTGTCCACCTCAGCTCAAAACATATCACAAACTAAAAGTTTTGGAAGCTTCAGCATGACTAGAGTCTAACTGTAATGCTCCAATAGAAGGAAAACAATATAAAATCCTCAAACAATTGGAATAAATTTTGGTAGAGAACTAGGATACATATAGGCATCATACACAGGCTAATTCGGCCCTAAAAAGCAAGCAGCAGGTCAACCTTACAACAGTAGCAAGCTAGTGGATAAAACCAGGAGCCACCTAGAGTAGCTAGCTAAGAGTAGCAGGGTGGCGCTCGTAAAATCAACTAGATCATTAAAATGTTAGGTACAATGACCATTGTGCATGTTTTCTGCAGAATGAAAATACACTTCATGTTTATGTATTGCAGCTGGTATCGAGTACTCTATCAGATCTATCAGCCGAAAAAAATTACCTCACTATAGCACTGATAAACACAGTCTCCGTTCCTAATCAATAGGTTGTACGTTTTAAAGGGGAACACCAACAGAATTCTATAATTTGTCTGTGTTCCTAAATCGTACTTAAAAGTACTTACTTGACGTTCTGGCTCATCAGTTAAATATCTCACTCATAAAAATTGCTCCACTCATTCACGCAGTAGTAACACAAAGTAATAAAGTAGTAATACTGGGATATCTTCCACACATTCACACAGACTGTGTAGTAATACACAGTAATAAAGTAGTAATAATGATATCTTCCACACATTCATAGACTGTGTAGTAATACACAGTAATAAAGTAGTAATACTGATATCTTCCACACATTCACTCAGACTGTGTAGAAGTAGTAATACTGATATCTTCCACATATTCACACAGACTGTGTAGTAATACACAGTAATAAAGTAGTAATACTGATATATCGTCCACACATTCACACAGCAGTCAAAACAAAAACACAGTTCCTACCTTTCTGGCAGTGATTGGACGTCCAGCAGCGATAGTTAAAGTTGTTGTTGAAGCTGGTCTTGATGCACTGAGGGCTGTCCTCCATGATGCCCGGACACACATCGCCACACTCTTTACTCTGCTTGTTTCCTGCTATGAAGTTGTTGAACTCTGCATCCATGATGAGTGACCAGTCAACGGAGTCCAGGTAGCACAGCTCAGGGTTCTTCTCGATCCGGATAGCTCCTCTGGTGATGTTCCTGAGGCTGTGAAGGCCGATGTCCTTCAGAGAGGTCATTTCAAAGATGACCAGGGCGTAGTTGTAAAAGAGATTCCTCCCTCGGATCACTGTGAGGTTGGGGAACAGGGTGGACAGGGAGTCCAGGCCAGATACTCTGAGGAACATCAACAGCGCCAATATTACAGGACATCTTAGGTAGCCAACCCCTTCAACACACACAAACACACGCAGTCGTGTACAGCTAACCTCATGGGGAACAGAAAACAAACAAATCCATGTTACCATTACCTTATCCTAGCCATTACCTTATCCTAACCATTACCTTAACCTAGCCATTACCTTAACCTAGCCATTACCTTAACCTAGCCATTACCTTAACCTAGCCATTACCTTAACCTAGCCATTACCTTAACCTAGCCATTACCTTAACCTAGCCATTACCTTAACCTAGCCATTACTTTAACCTAGCCATTACCTTAACCTAATTTTAAACTAAACCTCACCCTAACCTATTTTTGCCTAGATTTAACCTACCACTTCTGCCTAAACTTAAACCTAATCCTAACCAATAATGCTTGAATCTGAAAGTACCCTAAATTGTAACCCTATAATTCAGGGGTGTCAAACCAGATCCACAAAGGGCCTAGTGTCTGCAGGTTTTCGCTTTTACCTTGTACCTAAATGACTGAATGTCACTAATTGGTTAAGATCTCGCCTCACCTGGCAGTCTACGTCTTAATTGGGCTCTAATTGAAAGGAAAGACCAAAAACCAGCATACACTCGGCCCTCTGTGGAACCGGTTTGACACATGTGCTATAATTGATTATAACCTTGGCCCTAAACATAACCCCTAAGCCAGAAATTAACTTTGTCTCCTTTGGAGACTATCAACATGTCCTAATATCTGCATTTTTGTTGAGGGGTGTAGAGAGCCAGAGGGGCGTAGAGGGCCAGAGGGGCCTAGAGGGCCAGAGGGGCCTAGAGGGCCAGAGGGGCCTAGAGGGCCAGAGGGGCCTAGAGGGCCAGAGGGGCCTAGAGGGCCAGAGGGGTACAGAGGACCAGAGGGGTACAGAGGACCAGAGGGGTACAGAGGACCAGAGGGGTACAGAGGACGTGATAAGATGCATCAGGATCTCACCTGAAAAGCAGCAGGTAGTCTGTGATCATGGTGAGTTTGGGGAAGGAGAGCGATCTGAAAAAATCCTGGTTCACGTTGTTGTTCTTGTCTCCAATCAGGAGGATCTGAAGGTAACCCTCGATGACCGTACAGTTCTCCAACCGCCGGAACTCATTGATATCATTACCAATGTCAACACTCGGGCCACAAACTAGACAGGAAAAGTTAGGAAAGAACATATGATTAAACGATGAACTAATGTTATGATAATCAAGTTTAGGAAGGCCACTGTGGTATAACACACTGGAATCACGAGTAGATAAAATAACACACTAAAATCATGTGTACATGATTGCACAAGGGCATTACCATGCAGAATTAACTGGATTTCTGCATGCATTGTTCATAAAATTCTAAAATATCCCAGTCAAAACAACAGACTAACACATTCTGCTTAAACTAATAACATACAAAGCATTGAATTTTTCTTGTCTACAGTATAACATACATCATTTACATATTCACAGTGGAGGGTGGAAATAGTATCTGAATACCTAGATGAATGACTTTTCAAAAAGCTAGTAGTCAGCTAACCTTGAGTCCAAACAATGAGACAAGATTAGAGGCGTTCGTTGAAGTTTTCCTGCCCCATAAAGACACCAGAACACCTCAGAGTTAATACAGTTGAAGATTGGTGTTCGAGACCACCTAAACCGAGACAGGGTCTAGACCACGACTGAAGGGGGAGTCCAGAAAACTTCACATCCATAAACAGCTCAAAATCATTGTGGCGGTCATGTTTCCAACACGACACTCACTAAATACACCTACAGAAATTTTCTTGGACTTCATGGCTTGGTTTGTGCTCTGACACGCACTGTTAACTGTGGAACCTTACATGGTTTGTGCCTTTCCAAATAATGTCCAATCAACTAAATTTACATAGTTATGTACATTTTTAATAAAATTTGCTAAAATGTCAAACACACTTCTTTCTCATTGTCATTATGTTGTTATTCTTTGTAGAATTTGAGGGAAATAATGAATTTTATCCATTTCGGAATAAGGGTGTAACATAAAATGTGGAAAAAGTGAAGCGCTGTGAATTCCTTCCGGATGCACTGTACAGGTCCTTCTCAAGAAATTAGCATATTGTGATAAAGTTAATTATTTTCCATAATGTAATAAAAATTAAACTTTCATATATTTTAGATTCATTGCACACCAACTGAAATATTTCAGGTCATTTAATGTTTTAATACTGATGATTTTGGCATACAGCTCATGAAAACCCCAAATTCCTATCTCAAAGAATTAGCATATTTCATCTGACCAATAAAAGAAGTGTTTGTAATACAAAAAAAAGGAAAAAGTCAACCTTCAAATAATTATGTTCAGTTATGCACTCAATACTTGGTCGGGAATCCTTTTGCAGAAATGACTGCTTCAATGCGGCATGGCATGGAGGCAATCAGCCTGTGGCACTGCTGAGGTGATGGAGGCCCAGGATGCTTCGATAGCGGCCTTAAACTCATCCAGAGTGTTGGGTCTTGCGTCTCTCAACTTCCTCTTCACAAAATCCCACAGATTCTCTATGGGGTTCAGGTCAGGAGAGTTGGCAGGCCAATTGAGCACAGTAATACCATGGTCAGTAAACCATTTACCAGTGGTTTTGGCACTGTGAGCAGGTGCCAGGTCGTGCTGAAAAATTAAATCTTCATCTCCATGAAGCTTTTCAGCAGATGGAAGCATGAAATGCTCCAAAATCTCCTGATATCTAGCTGCATTGACCCTGCCCTTGATAAAACACAGTGGACCAACACCTGCAGCTGACATGGCACCCCAGATCATCACTGACTGTGGGTACTTGACACTCGACTTCAGGCATTTTGGCATTTTCTTCTTCCCATTCTTCCTCCAGACTCTGGCACCTTGATTTCCGAATGACATGCAAAATTTGTTGTTGTTTTGTTGTGCTGCTTCTCTGTAGCCCAGGTCAGGCGCTTCTGCCGCTGTTTCTGGTTCAAAAGTGTCTTGACCTGGGGAATGCGGCACCTGTAGCCCATTTCCTGCACACGCCTGTGCACGGTGGCTCTGGATGTTCGTACTCCAGACTCAGTCCACTGCTTCCGCAGGTCATCAAAGGTCTGGAATCGGTCCTTCTCCACAATCTTCCACACCTCTTGTCGTTGTGCAGCATTTTTGCCACACTTTTTCCTTCCCACAGACCTCCCACTGAGGTGCCTTGATACAGCACTCTGGGAACAGCCTATTTGTTCAGAAATTTCTTTCTGTGTCTTACCCTCTTGCTTGAGGGTGTCAATGATGGCCTTCTGGACAGCAGTCAGGTCGGCAGTCTTACCCATGATTCCGGGTTTGAGTAATGAAACAGGCTGGGAGTTTTTAAAAGCCTCAGGAATCTTTTGCAGGTGTTTAGAGTTAATTAGTTGATTAAGATGATTAGGTTAATATCTCATTTAGAGACCCTTTTCATGATATGCTAATTCTTTGAGATAGGAATTTGGGGTTTTCATGAGCTGTATGCCAAAATCATCAGTATTAAAACAATAAATGACCTGAAATATTTCAGTTGGTGTGCAATGAATCTAAAATATATGAAAGTTTAATTTTTATCATTACATTATGGAAAATAATGAACTTTATCACAATATGGTAATTTCTTGAGAAGGATCTGTATATCCACAATAATGCGCTAGATATGTTTGTGAAGTAATGAGTATTTGCATGAAAAAGACTATGTTCTTTACTCTAAACATTGAGTTTTATCTGTAAAAATGTATTTGTATGCATAAAAACAGACTTGTATCTGCAAAGCAGGATTTGTAAGTTGCTATCTTGTGATGTATAAAAGTTGATACTAGCTACATAGGTTGGTTTCAGCATGTAAAATCTTAAGGTCTGTTGTCTGGACCTCTGGCAGTCTCAATGGGTTTGCCATAGGGTACAGGCCAACTCTGATCTCTGTACATATCAATGATGTTGTTCTCTGTGCTGGTGACTCTCCAATTCACCTCTAGGTAGATTACCCTCTCCTGTAACTATTCTCCAAGGAGCTTCAATGACATCCAACATTTCTTCTGAGGACTAACTCCTGAATTCTAGTAAAACAAAATACATGCTTTCTATAATGGACACTCCTTGGAAGTTTCAAGTCAAGTTTCATTTATTTGTCAAATGTACAGAAGATGCAGGTGCATTTACATGTACAGTGAAAATCTTGTGCCACGGCTCAAATACCTACAAATACCTTTGTATCTGGTTAGACTGTTCACATTCTTTCCAGACCCACATCAACCACCTCCCGTCTAAAATCAAACCTAGGATTGGCTTCCTGTTCCACAATCAGGCCTCCTTCACTCCTGCTGCTAACCCTAACCCTAACCACGCCCTGGTGAAAATGACCATCTTATCAAATCAAGACTTGGTCAAAATCACTTAGAAAAATTTCTAATTCTCTCCTCAGCAAATCAGATATAGTCTACCACAGTGCAATCTGATGTCATCAACATCGCATATAACCAGCACTGCAAACTCAATGCACTTGTTGGCTCTCTACACACCCAATGTCAAACTCACTGGTATCACCTCATCTATATGTCTCTGCTAGGTACAGTTGCAATCAAGATTATTCAACCTCCATTGCAATCAGGTTTCTTGTCAAAATCTAGACTTTCAGCTGTTTGTAATGAACAAATCAAACTAAGTTACACTACCTGGACAGTAAAGGAAGCCATCAATGGCTGCAACCAGATTTCTGGGATGGCAGGTTGTGAAAAACCGTTGAGTGACTGTAAAAGACCTGCCGAAAGTCTTGGTGGAAACAGACACTGATGTTTCATTGACCACAGCAAGGCACATCTTAAACACAGAAGGTTTCCATGCCAGAACTCTAAGACGTATACCACTACTGACCCAAAAACACAAGAACAGACACATCCAATATGCTCAAAATCATCTAAAGAAACCACAGAGGTTTTGGGATTCTGTTCTGTGGCGAGATGAAAGAAGTATCAGGAAATCCTAGGAGAAAACATGTCATCTGTGAGGAAGCTGAAGATTGTGCATCGATGGACCTCCCAACAGGACAATGATCACAAGCATACCACAAGTACAACCAAGGTTTGGTTGCAGAAGTCCTGAAAGATTCTACAGTGGCCGTCACTTGACTTGAACCCCATAGACAATCAATGGTGGGATTTGAAGAAGGCGGTTGCAGCATGCAAACCCAAGAATATTACTGAACTGGAGGCCATTGCTCATGAGGAATGGGCAAAGATTCTTTAGGAACGCTGCCAGAGGCTGGTGTCTGTATATGCATCTCATTTGCAGCAGGTCATAACAGTAAAAGGGTGCTCTACTAAGTACTTGTCACGAAGATGTTGAAGAATTTTGAGACTGGAGAAGTCATTATCAGTTGCATTTGCCACCTGAACCATTCATTGTGTTCAGCACAGCTCCAGCAGGTTTATATATTTAGTTACCCCCAAAACCAACACCTCCTTCGACACGCAATTCCTTCCAGTTATCTGCTGCCAACAATGGGAATGAACTGCAAAAAATACTTAAGTTCATAAGTTCAGACAAGTAGTTTTTGCTATTGGACAGGTAAAGACATTGGACAAGTGGGCAAAAAATGTAATGATAACCACTGAGCAACATCATGCTTTGGGGATGCTTCTCTTGTATCAGGGCCTGGAACAAGTCTGAAGATATGGATAGACAGAGCAATCCTTGAGGTAAAACTACTTTTCCAGTAAGACCATGACCCAAAGATACAGGCAAACCCAAGCTGCAATGGTTAAAAAACATAGGTCAAAATCCATTGAAACAATGGGAAGAGAAAAATACATGGTTGTTCAATGGTCACCATCCAAATTGATAAAGCCTGAACAATTTTGCAAAGAAAATGGGCAAAAACAACTGTGTCCAGATGAGCAAAGCAAAGCTGGCAAGACATATAGGGTCCTTCACTAAAGCCCCTTCTCGACTGAACACATCCTTAGTGCACCGCACAGCATCACATCGTTAGGGTCTGTCAGGGTTTTCATGGATGAGTTTTGTGAATGGGTCTGGTTTATTCGCAGGAAGAAGGGCTAGTGACATTTGTAAGGCAGCAAATAGGGGTGTAGAATTTCGCAGATGAGAAGGCTATCACATCACCATCACTGCTCATTCTTTTCGACCTAACAGCGGCATTCGACACGGTCGATCATACCATCCTCCTGGACCGCCTCCACAATACAGTTGGACTATCAGGAACAGCACTGCAGTGGTTTCAATCCTACCTCTCTGCCAGGACTGAACGAGTCATTCTAGGAGATTATGAGTCCAGGCTGCTCCCTGTTACGTGTGGTGTTCCGCAGGGGTCGGTTCTCGGCCCTATTCTTTTATTCTATACCTGCTTCCCCTCGGTTCTGTCATCAGCAGACATGGACTATCGTTCCACTGTTATGCAGATGATTTGCAACTTTATATTAAAACTGCTCCAAGCTCCTCCGCAATCTTATCGCGACTCAACACATGTCTTCTGGAGATAAAGGAATGGTTGGTTAGCAACTTCCTCCAGCTAAATTCCGGTAAAACCGAGGCACTACTTGTTGGAACCCCTCAACCGATCCATTCCTCTCCCGTATCTCAATTCATCCTGGACGACCATGTCATCACTTTCTCCTCCTCAGTTACAAACCTAGGGGGTAGGTTTGACCCGCAGCTGACCTTTAACAAACACATTAAATATATTTGCAGAACCTCCTTCAACCATCTTCGAAATATCTCCAAACTACGTCCTCTTTTAACTCTTTCGGATGCAGAGAAACTTGTTCATGCTTTTATTTCCACCAGGTTGGATTATTGTAACGGACTCTTCATTGGGATTTCTGCCAGGAACATGCAGAAGCTACAATACATCCAAAATAGCGCTGCCAGAGTCCTCATGAGAGTCAGAAAATATGATCACATAACTCCCACCTTACACTCACTCCACTGGCTCCCTGTTTCATTCCGGATTGATTTCAAAATTTTACTATTCACACATAAATGTGTCACTGGTCATGCACCACCTAATCTACAAGAACTCATCACCTTGAAATCCTCCTCCCGCACTCTCAAATCGTCAGGTCACCTACTTCTTCAGGTCCCGACCACAAGACTTCGCACTATGGGGGACCGAGCTTTCTGCTCAGCTGCACCTCGGCTTTGGAACCACCTCCCGAGTGAGCTGAGAGAAGTACAGAGCCTGGACACCTTCAAGGCAGAACTGAAGACTTTCTTGTTTAGAAAGGCTTTTATGTGCTGATTGTGCTATTGTTTTTATTGTTTTTAGTATTCTGTAGTTATTATTGTTGTTGTTCTTTTATGTAGCACTTTGAGATTCTTTGGAATGAAAAGTGCGTTATAAATAAAATCTATTATTATTATTATTATTATTTCCTCTTTCAGAAACACACTTATGAAATATTTCTTGATATTTTAAAAATATAAAAAATCTCTTCATATAAGATGACAAAACACTACCTAGTGTAGGTAAGGCTACACACAAAAGCAACATCTAGAATGCAAGACAGTTATCAAAAAGATGGATCTGTGATTGCCACAATTCCTGATGAACTGGGAAAGTAAGAAATAAAATGATTAAAATCAGCGTAAACATTACTATTTTGATGTAATGATGGTATAAATTAAGTTTTTCTTTATTTAGAATCCTCAAGGAAATGTGTCAATTGAAGTAAAGAAACCAACGAACATTGGCTGTTGAATTCCTCCATTTGTAACCCCACCCACCACCCTACTTAGGTCCCGGACAGTCAATTATTTCCTCTGGTCTAGACCGGTGCGGCACACTACCCAGCGTGAAGTTTGTAGATGGGTACACCCTTTATACCGCAATAAATGTGGACTGGCGCAGCGCTGTAAATGGTAAAGAGCCTTAATATTGCCACCTTGGAAACTACGAGCAAAACAAGCTGAGAAAAATATTTGGTGTATTCTCTTGATAGTTCATTCAAAATATTCACAACAATTTCAATTGAAAATGATCTGAAAATTTTTTTTTTAAAAGAAATGAAATAAAAATGTATCCAAAACATGAGCTACAATCACCCTAGAAATTGTTGCGAAATCAAATAGATTTCCACTAGCATTTTACATTATTAAGCACACCAAAATGAATAGGAACACTTAAGTGGTAAGCCAGAACTTCCAGTTTGGTATAAATATGAGCTGACACAGCCATTAATATGGAAAAGACCTGAGAATACTGGAATGATGTGGGACAAAATGTTATTGAACTGCACAAAATGAAACGTTGGGACAGTATAGAAAATGTAAAAACACTAACCAAAGAGTAATTTGAAAATTCAATTCACCCTGTACTATATTGAGAACATACTAACAAATTGTTTTTTTACTTTGTGAATTTATTTTTGAAAATGTACACTAATTTCAAATCTATAGAAGCCCTGAAGCCAAAAAAAAATATTTTTGCCCCGAGATTAAGTTTCTCTTATAATAAATTTGAATTACTTATTATCTCATTCAAACGAGAAAAACTTAGTCCCTGGGCAAATAAAATAATCCCTGGGCAAATAAAATAATAATTAAAAAATATATTTATTTTACTAAGTACTAACGAGATACTAGGTTGTTCAAACGAGATACCAAGTCATTCAAACGAGAAACTTAGTCCCTGTGAAAAATATTATTTTATTAAGTCATTCAAAGGAGTCGTTCAAACGAGATACTAAGTCGTTCAAACAAGCTACTAATTAGTTCAAATGAGATAAACTTAGTCTCTGGGCAAAAAAGAAGAAAAAACTACTTTTGGCTCAAAGCTATATACTGAATTGTCCTTTCAGTGTGACACGAGACCATAGATAGGATTGCAAGAACTGGTTGTTTTGGTAATGAAAGATCATGATATCATGCTTAAAATATTTACAGTACAAATATTATGGTGGAAGCAAGTTAATAATACCATTACTTTAACCAAATGGCTGTATTGAGCTGATATGGATACATAGGCTGAGCTGATCGATGCGTGTACGGCTAGCCTATTATTATTATTACTATTGTCATTATTGTTTTAAAATTCTTTATATTGTTGTAAATCTTTTTAAGCCCACTGCATAGATGTGACGAGCCATGTCAAAAAGAATTTCTCTGCATAGGATGATGTGATGTTATTCAATGCATATGATAAATAAACGAATTGGACTTTTGAGGTGTCTTCTAAAACACAGAAATGCCTATTATATGACCTTTGTATTAAATGTGAATGATTTTCTCAATCAGTGTTTTTATTTGTTTATCTGTTTAAATTTTTCTTTATGTTTTGTTTGATTTGTTCCTGTGGTTTTTATATTGCTGTATCACAGGGCACCAATGTAAAAGTGTCTCTTCTCTGAGCTTGATTTCCCCTATATTAATAAAGGTATAATAATAATGGCATAGCAATCACAACATATGGTTAGTTTTTTATTTAAGCAAAGGTATTTATTTTAAAACCGAAACCAGCCGTCTTTGTGGTTCTAGTGTTAAATACACTTTTACTAAGAACATTTTTGCTAGGTTGATCTACTCCAGGGGTCTCCAACCCGGTTCCTGGAGAGCTACCATCCAGACTGTATTAACTTTAACCCCAATTTAGCACACCTGATTCTACTAGTTAGCTGGATGAGGAGCTGAATGGGGCTACATTCTTTGCAGTTAAAGTGAAAACCTACAGGATGGTAGCTCTCCAGGAACAGGGTTGGTGACCCCTGATTTAGTCTAAATTGAACCAGACTGGAAAGAAATTAGCAGCAGTTCATAACCAGGGTCCCAGCCCACTAGGGGGCCTCAGAGAGCTGCCATGGTGGATCATGAGAACACAGGCGAGATGAGAACACGTAATCCAAATATCACTTGAAATATATAAAATCATAGAGAATTTGAATAATAAAAATAATTAATATTGTCATTTTTTGCTCTGAAATGGGCAGAAAAGGAACGTCTGCCAGTAGGAACGTTTGATACTGCCTAGTAACGCTCACCCGACCAGTCCAAATGTTTGCTATTGTCTAGTCACGTGTTCTCTGTTTAGTGATTACTTTGGTGGGAGTAGACACTTTTTCAAGTCCCAGCGTATTTTCCCCAGTTTAACCGGCCAGGCAGATCAACGAGAGACGCGCATTTTCTGAGCTGAACTGACAAGGACACACTTCACCTCACACAACAACGTAGGCCTATGATTGTTGTGTATATAAACATAGACACACTTCTCTCACACGGTGGCATGTAGGCTAGTAGGTGGGTTTTATTACCGCCCTAGTAGTGCATAATTTTCCAAAGTGAGTGACGCAAAACATGTTATGTCATCCAATGCCTGGGCAGTGAGAACCTTTTACCATTCTCTCCACCAATGTCATCAAACATAAATCAGAGACATACATCATTTCAATAATCTCTAATTATATTAAGAAAATCCAGACCCAAAATCTGGAGGATATATGGGTCTGGCTTCGAGTAATTAAATTGACCCAACTCGAGGGGCGGCACCAAGCATGCATTTGAAAATCTCCAGGTACGCAATTGGATAACACTACGACCAATCACCAGTGTTTTTTTGCTAAGCCCCTATGGCGGAGCTAACTGGTAGATAAACCTCTTGCCGTATCAGGTCGCAAAACAGCAAAAACGTCCTTTTATAAAAAAGGAACGATTCGAGCACCGTCTTCTGTTCCTCTTTTAGACAAAAAGCCAAGTCTAACTCGTTTATTGTAGTGGCCAAAGTCGTTTTAAACAACTGGTGTTAATCCATAGCGATCTTACAATGTTTACTAATGACTTCGAGGTCGCAGAGCTGTCGTGTCGTCATCTGTTTAACACACCTCTGGCACGCCTATATCAGATACACCGATGTGATTGGTGCAGCTCGGCTACAAGGGCATAGTTAATGAGCAGAATTACTCGGTGCCAGAGTAACTTACTGAGCAAATTCAAATTGTGCTCTCGCGAGAACTCTGGATTTCCAGGGTAGTTACTAACTTGCTTCCACCATAATATTTGTACTGTAAATAATTTAAGCAGGATATCATGATCTTCCATTACCAAAACCACCAGTGCTTGCAATCCTATCTATGGTTTCGTGTCACACCAAAATACCATAATATAGTCAATTGCTTTGAGACAAAAGTAGTTTTTTCTTATTTTTTGCCCAGAGACTAAGTTTATCTCATTTGAACGACTTAGTATCTCGTTTAAACAACTTAGTATCTTGTTTGAATGAGTTAGTAAAAAAATATTCTTATTTTTACCCAGGGACTAAGTGTATCTTTTTTCAACAAGATAATAAGTAATTCAAACAAGATAAACTTAGTCTCGGGGTAAAAATAACTTTTTTCTTTTTTTGCCTTGGGCTTCATGGCTTCTGTACAAATCTGACGACTGCAACACACTCCATAAAAGTTGGGTCAACTGTTTATCAATATGTGTAACATCACCTTTTCTTTTTTAATAACACTTATTTAGAGTTTGGGCACTGAAGATAACAGTTGGTTAAGTTCAGCAAGCAGAATTTTCCCTCATTCATCCATTATGCATGTCCTCAGCTGCACAACTGTATGGGCCTACGTTGCCTTATTTTGTGCTTCATAATGCACCACATATTCTCAATCTGAGACAGATCAAGATTGTAGGCGGCCATGCTAGCACCCGCCATCTCTGCTTACACAACCATACACTTGTAATCCAGGCAGAATGTGGATAACCGTTGTCCTGCTGAAAAATGCAGGGATGCCGCTGAAAAGAACAACGTATGGATGGAAGCATATGTTACTCCAAAATGTCTTTCTGCATTAATGGTGCCCTCACATGAGTCCCTGGACAACATGTTATGATATGTAGTATCATGGTCTCCATCATGTTATGATATGTAGTATAATGGTCTCCATCATGTTATGATATGTAGTATCATGGTCTCCATCATGTTATGATATGTAGTATCATGGTCTCCATCATGTTATGATATGTAGTATCATGGTCTCCATCATGTTATGATATGTAGTATCATGGTCTCCATCATGTTATGATATGTAGTATCATGGTCTCCATCAAATACCAGCAGATATGAAATGAAAAAACCTACCAGAAGCAAAGGCAGCTACTGCACTAAGTTAAGACAATAGCAAAAGCTTGACTATGAATTATTAACATCATAAACTGCTTCTAAAACTGGAACAAAGTTTGAGATATTCAAAAATTGTGATTATCTACAGAAAGTATTGCGATTACTCACAATTCATTATTTAAATCATTTGACAGCACTAGTTGTTACAAAATGAAATGTGGAAAATGAATTCCTTAGAGACACACTGTTCCTGCTGATATAAGAAGCTACATAGCATCCTAAAAACTAATTCATTCTTCATGATTATATTCTTTTTTACATAGATCATCTTACCACAATCATAACCTAAAAATCACAGCTTATGCTAATCAGAGTATACACTTTCTTCCTAGAAAACGTGTCCTCACAAACATTCTAACTACAGTACTTAACAATGTTGAACTCAGCTACCATGTATTGTAGGGTTCTTGTTCTTTATGCTTGACAGGAAATTCACTCATTTATAAACTACATTACCCATGCTTGCTGGAAGAAGGAAGTGAGCCATAGAACAATAGAACTCTGTACAGATATTTACTGTATGTACAAAAGAGTTACTCTTAGATTTCAAATGATACAAATATTCAGGATCATTATCTTTCCTAGATCATGTTTTTAGTAAATGAAGTATACACTTAAATGTTAATCAAAGTATTACTTTGTCATTACACTGTATGGACTATCTTAGACGTTCAATGACAGAGAATTCCCAGTGTTTTCACACCTGTCTGTCACCTCCTTCCCAGCCTTATGTCATCAGACCCAGGAACGCCCGCTCGTGCTGATGTGACATTAACCTACGCTGCCTGCACTATAAAGTAAAACACACACAGAGCAAAACTATCCCGGAAGCATTTCAAGAGCCCCATATCCATTACAATAACATTAATTAAAAATAGAGGGTGAGGACAGCTGATTCTATCTTGGCATTTAACTACAACCTGTAATCAGACTGACACAGAAAGAGAGTTGTGTCCCCCCACATTAGCTTTGACGTGTCTGTCCAGACGTCATGTTTACTGATGATAACGTAGGGCCTGGCGCTCCTAGCACTGACAGGTGAGAACACATCATTCACTTACACACTGATTGAAAACCCCTGATTGTGAAGAAGACAAACAGGGCAGTCTACAGTAACTACAGTAACTGGTCTATCAACACCATTAAATACCATAGGATTCATGAACACCAAATCCTGAAAACTACTGAAGAAAAAAGTGTGACCCAGTGAAAAAACAAACAGGCGTGGACACAGGACACTGCTCTGAGGCAAATCAGAGATCACTAAATCAGTGTCTCCATGAACCCAGTGGCCCTCCTGTTAGCTGATGTCTGGCACCTCACTTCAGAACTAACTGATGTCAGTAGGCCAACCTCTGGCCCGGCTCAGTCAGCCACACAAGACATCTACACAGCCCTGTGTGCCAGCCACAAGATAAAGATAGGCTTTGGATGGGAGACCCTGCTCGTAGCACAAATGACACCCTATTACCTTTGTAGTGCGCTACATTTGACCAAAGCTGCTACTTTGTGGGGCAGGACATGGGAAGCAGGGTGCTGTTGAGGCCGTCAGTAGTGCCAGGCTGTCCCGCCAACACTGGGGTTACCAGTAAAACCCAATGACAAACTTCACAGACATCACACTCTTCCAATCAACAGAAACTACTCTGTTTTCTAGTCAGTGTATTTTTACATGTTCTATTTTAAACCCCCTGCCTTTCTTCCGCTCATGTTGAATCACAGGCTGGAAGTTGGCAGTGCACCTTGGATCCATGGAGAAAAAAACATGAAAGTGTAGCCATAAAAAACCACTTATAAACTGATCGAGTTGTTAAAACTGTCAAAATACAACGTAGATTATAGGGGACCATCTACTACAGCTCTCCTAATGTTAACATCAATTCTTATCGACTTCTACAAAACACTGAGGGATTATAGGTGATTCATGTAAAAATAATTTTTACTTCACTACACTTACAATGTCATCCCAAACTCTGTGTGTGTGTGTGTGTGTGTGTGTGTGTGTTGACATGCACACTTTTTGTAGAGTGTTTTATTAGTGTACCTGTGATTTTGTTCAGGCAATTGTTGACATTTGGACGATAAAATTAATTTTACAACCCAGAAAGAGAAGTGTGAAAATGAGGACTCAGCCACATGTCTTTATTCTCCTTAACTGGTTTGCTGGCTGTCCTCACCTCTAGCCTAGTATGCTAACTGGTCACCTCTAGCCTAGTATGCTAACTGGTCACCTCTAGCCTAGTATGCTAACTGGTCACCTCTAGCCTAGTATGCTAACTGGTCACCTCTAGCCTAGTATGCTAACTGGTCACCTCTAGCCTAGTATGCTAACTGGTCACCTCTAGCCTAGTATGCTAACTGGTCACCTCTAGCCTAGTATTCTAACTG
>JACXGM010020859.1:0-17573 GCA_016801145.1 Umbra pygmaea | reverse complement strand
TCATAGGTGTTGAGCCTCGTGTTAAATAACCTTTATCGAGTGGAATAAACTTATCTTTACTATGAATATGGGGTGCATTATATGCCGAATGACAATAACCTATAGCCCTAGAATGTCATTGTGAGGTTATTATAATGCGTTTTCATTTTGGGAAGATAGTGAAGGCCTAGGTGTAAAATGCACGGCCCGCCACTGGGTACAACACAGGGTTCGTTTGTAGGATAAATTATTTTTTCACCAACCCCATAAAGAGAGGCAATGTCACAAACAGAAAGTCCAACTAACTGCCGATTAGTTGCGTTTTTTTGTGGCTTCGGTGTCACCTGTTGTGCTCCGTTAACTACCATAGCTGCTCTCTCGCTCCGGCGAACTTAGCTTCTGTGTGTGTGTGACTTGGTGTGTTTGTGTGCATGTGTTTTCATGACAACGTATCATTGCACTGGGGGTTCTATTCTCTCATGAAATGGATAGGCTACAACGAGAAGGGCGTCCGACTGCTCCGGAATTAACGGAATCGTATATTGAAAAATTAAGGCAATGATCACACTTCATCCAAATTCCTACACGGCAGGCTCAACGTCTGTGTCGTTAGCTGCTTACTGCAATAAACTTTCAGCTAGACCCTCCAAGCGAAAAAGTTAATAATCAAAGCTAGCATTTTCTCCTAGGGTAGCCAAGACTCAAATCTCTGCCAAGAGACTGTATGAAGCCTACTAACGTAGTAATCTAGGCATGTAAAATCGATCTTCACACTCTGATACCAATCAACCAATGGGAAAAATGTGACACCGGGACATGCTTTGATTGACAGCCTCCTCATTAGCTTAAGGATCTGGAAATACAGAAATAAAAGAATATGGAAATAAATTAATATAAAAATGTATAGAAACTGAAATAAAGGATCACAGAAATAAATAAATAGGGAAATATTATTGATAAATGTATAATTTTAATTCTTTCTATTTTTATGTATATTTTATGTATAAATATTTTTATTGATGCATATATTTATTTATTTATTATTTTGGCAGACTTGGTCCACCGATGCAGTATAATGCTAACCAACCAATGGGCAGATGTTTTCCCCCTAAGACACAGCCCATTCACATTTGCATAACGAGGCAGAAATGCATACAGAAATGTAAATATGACAGGTAGAAATAAATAGCGTTGAAGAAATAAATAGGGTAAAAAAATACAAAAGAAGAATAAAACAAACAAAAATATTATAATATACACATAAATACATACATTTAAAAAATAAGTAATAAATAAATAAAGTTGAAAATTATAACGGAAAATAAATAAATAAGGTAATTATTACAAAGGTGAATAAATAAAGAAGCTAATTAAAAGAGATATAAACATTAATGTCTCATTGTATAATTTAATTACTGCCTAGATTTATTTATTTACTGTTTTTATTGTGAAATTAATTGTATGCTTATTTATTTTTTGAACATTTATTTATTTATATGTTTATTTCTTATTTTGTCAGACTTGGTTCTCCATACCATTTAAGTCTTGGTCAACCATAAAAAGCAGTGTTGTTCCAGTGGATCTTTCTGTATACAGGTGAAAGTTGACCTAGCTTGTACATGCAGAGTATGCAAGGAGACCCTAGAATATTTGAGTTGGAATAGTTCTTCAAAGAAGAGTAGGAAAAATTCCAATATCAAGAGTTCAAATATGCATAGCTGGCTGCAGATGTTAGGACGGTGTTATATCTGCCACATGGTGTGTTACCAAGTAAGTCACATGGTTCCCAAGTGTTTGCACAAGCCATGTTAATTTTGTTTAATATTTTGAATCTATGGAAAATGCTAATAATTCTTTATTAAACAGGTACAGAGGGGGGTCCACGTGGGCTAAGCCGCTGCATTGCAGGACAGTGTACATTGCGATGGTCGTATGTTCAAGCCCGACCATGGGTTCTTTGACTTTGGAATAGCGCTGGCCCAGTACTATGATCACTGTAGATGTCTATTCAGGGTTTATGTCCCACAGCTTTACTTTAGTCCACCCTGTATGCTTGGATTATATTTCCAATTAAATCTGTCACATTGTCAAATTTGTGTAATGCATTTTAAAGTGTAAGAAAGGGCCTACACTAGTGATGGGCATTCGAGGCTTCATTACTTTTCCTCAAGCAGCAGGATCAAGCTGTCAACACAAACTCGGAATTTACTTTGCAAAATAAAAGCTGTCACTGATATTTGACACATTGTAATGTGGTGAAAGGAAAAGATTATTGGAAAATGTAATTTTTTTAGTTAAATGCATGCATACAAAAAACAAACAATCGTGTGTGTATACATGTATGTTTTTACTGAGCACAGGAGTAATACAGGGGCAATTAAATATAACCAATTTCCATATTGGGAACTGTTGACTTGTTTTATTTTACGATTGTCTATATTTTGTATTATTTAAGTTGATATTTTCAATGCCTGGATACAATATACTAGTTCTTAACGTTTACTTGTCCTAAAATACAGTCGTATACAAAGGATTAGGCACCCCTGACAATTTCCATGATTTTTATTCATAAATAATTGTGTGTTTGGATCAAGAATGTCATTTTGATTTATCAAATAGCTGAAGAAACAGTAATATTTCAGTAGTGAAATTAGGTTTATTGGATAAACAGAAAATATGCAATATGCATTAAAATGAAATTAGACAGGTGCATAAATACGAGCACCCAAACAGAAATATCACATCAATATTTAGTTGAGCCTCCTTTACCAAAAATAACAGCCTGTAGGCACTACCTGTAGCCTGTAATGAGTGTCTGGAATCTGTGTGAAGCTATTTTGGACCATTCCTCCTCGCAAAACATCTCCAGTTCAGTTTGGTTTGATGTTTTACCGAGCATGGACAGCCTGCTTCAAATAACCCCACAGATTTTCAATGATTTTCAGGTCTGGGGATTGGGATTGCCATTCTAGAACATTGTACTTGTTCCTCTGCATAAACGCCATAGTAGATTTTGAGCAGTGTTTTGGGTTGTTGTTTTGTTGAAATATCCAGCCCTCTACATTATTCTGAAGTATCTGCTGATATTGAGTGGAATCCATGTGACCCTCAACTTTAACAAGATTCCCAGTACCGGCACTGGCCACAGCCCCACAGCATAATGGAACCTCCACCAAATTTTACTGTGGGTAGCAAGTGTTTGTCTTGGAATCCTGTGTTCTTGTTGCCATGTATAACGCTCCTTGTTATGACCAAATAACTCCATCTTTGTTTCATCAGTCCACAGCACCTTTCTCCAAAATGAAGCTGGCTTGTCCAAATGTGCATTTGCACACCTCAAGCAACTCTGTTTGTGGTGTGTGTGCAGAAAAGGCTTCTTTTGCATCACTCTCCCATACAGCTTCTCCTTATGCAAAGTGCGCTGAATTGTTAAATGGTGTACAGTGACACCATCTGCAGCATGATGATGTTTTAGGTCTTTGGAGGTGTTCTGTGGGCTGTTTTTTTACCGTTCTCACCATCATTTGCCTTTGCCCTATCCAATATTTTACTTGGCCTGCCACTTCTGGCCTTAACAAGAACTGTGCCTGTGGTCTTCCATTTCCTCACTATGTTCCTCACAGTGGACAGTGACAGCTTAAATCGCTGCGATAGCTTTTTGTAGCCTTCCCTAAACCATAATGATGAACAATCTTTGTTTTCAGGTCATTTGAGAGGTTTTTTGAGGCAACCATTTTGCCACTCTTCAGAGGAGAGATTGGATGCATCTGTCTATGAAGTTCAAGGCTTAATGAGCTCACCAAACCATTTGTGTATTCTAATTAATCAGGTAGTTACAGTTATTTAAGTCAACAAAATGACAAGGGTGCCCAAATTTATGCACCTGTCTAATTCGTTTTGATGCATATTGCACATTTTCTGTTAATCCAATGAATCTCATTTCACTATTAAAATATTACTGTGGTTTCAGTTATTTGATAGATCAAAATGAAATTGCTGATCCAAACATCCAAATATTTATAAACGAAAATCATGGAAATTGTCAGGGGTGCCTAAACCTTTGCATTTGACTGTATACTTTAGCTTACCTTTCTGAAATACAATTTTCTAAAGAGCTGAGAAGTTGATAAAAATGGTCTGGCCTTTTTTGTTCAACAAAGAATAGTGTCTGTTAAGAGGATTGTCCAGGCAACATTTATTAGGGGTCGTAAAAACAGATTGGCGGTCCATTCAAACACGGTCTTTGAAAGGAACACATTGGCTATGGAGCAACATCTCATTTAAGATATTTTGGGTTTTGGAGTCTATGTGCTACCTGAACCTGCCAAGCACCGTATTAAGGGTGTGTGTAGGAACCTTTATTAAAATCGATGATTAGTCCATAGCTAGAACTTTATTACAAAACTCACACACATACAGGCAGAGAAAACAGACACACACAGACACATACAAACAAAAGCATAGATAGACACCCACACTGCCAGCAGCCCCTACACACACAGACACACACACACATGCATATAGGCCCACACAGCCACAGATAATACTGTGGTAGTCAACCTGAACAGAATTTTAGCTCTGAGAGGTTGGGCCTGAGAACCATAGAAGGAGCACTGTTTACATAACCCTATTAGTCTGTGGATCCTGTATGACCGAAAGGCCCTGATGGCCCTACTTAGTATTTAGACAGAAGATAAATCTTTGAAAACCTTCACAGGAGGTTATATGCTGACTCTGCTTACTCTTAATATGTGGATGATGGTTTAGGGCGTTAAGTGGGGCCGTGCAGAAGGGGGCTGACTTTAAAATGGACCAATGTCTGGACAGAGACCCTCTCATCACACTCTTGACGTGCTGTTTTAGGGTTGTAGTTTTAAATGGAACAATAGGAATGCTGAAACCCTGTTGTCAAACCTTTGACAGCTGCATTATGGATGTGGCTTACATGGACCAATAGGAAGGTTGATCCCTCTTGTCAAACTTTTGACAGATGCTGTTTCAGGGAGGGGTGTACTAAGGTCCAATAGGAACACAAGGGGAGGGGTGTACATGAGCCAACAGGAACGCATTAGGGGTGTATAACAGACCTATAAGAAGTTTGAAACCCTCTCGTCAAACATTTGACAGATGCTAGCTGTGTCTTAATGTGAAGGCTGCATCCTTCGAAGGCCGCAGACTTTGAAGAATGCAGCTTACATGGCCTTCGGAGGCTGTGAATGTAGCCGTCATTGGATAACCGAGTGAGCCACCAGGTGTTCCCAATGACCTACTAGCAAACGGTGCGAGAGGAGAGCTGCCATCCTACATGACATTTGTGAAATGTAAAGTAACTAAGCCTGAATTGCTAATTTTAATTTTATTTATGTTACTGGAGGAATTATACACTTTGATATGCATTGACATTCAGCCTTTTATTTTGAAGGTTTTATCATAATACCGAACTTATGATGTTAGTGTTGCTAGCAGAATACAGCTCTAGGAAGAAGCAAAGCGAGAGGCAGGTCCAATAGGTTGACAAGTTTTAACCCTGTTTTGTTTTCACACAGTTGAAGCATGAAAATAAAAAACTATAAAAAACAAAGAAAACGTACATTTATATGTGAATTCCTCGGCCACCACGCTATTAAAACCAGCTATTTTCTTTGAATACAATTGCGTCGTCACCGGTGCGCTATGAATTCTGGGGAAGGGTAGGCTGCGAAGTGTCCATTTTTGTATCCTTCATTTGCCAGAGGAAATGATGGGCGCATTTGGCAACGCATTTGGATGACATTCCAAACTGGGGCAGCCTTCGTCGCGCCGCGGTGACAAATGCAGCATTCGAAGGATGCAGAGTTTGAATTGAGACACAGCTGCTGTTTCAAAAAGGGATGTACAAAGGTCCAATAGGAACACAGGAGGGGAGGAGCGTATAACGGACCACTAGGAATGCACGAGGGGAGGAGTGTACAACGGACCAATAGGAAAGCAAAGGGGTGGGGCTTAAATCGGCTGAGCCAATAGGAAAGCTTGGTTCCACCTGTCAAACAGGTGGTCATAATGTTCTGGCTTTTTGGTTGGTATGTAATTCTACTTCTCTCTTTGACTGCTTACCTTGAGTGTGTGCATTGTTGTTCCTTCCGTAACCACTCAATCCTGATTTCGCTATTCCCTCCCTCTCGTTGATCAAAGTGTCACTATTGGTCTCCATGCACTGTAAACAATTGCTTTGATTGGCTTATGTTGTATGAAGTGATTTAAGTGTCACACGTGTCTGAACCACACACATAGGCCCTCACATCTCTCCTTACCTGGCTAAAGTGCACCTGTTGAAAAAACAACAATCTACGCCAATATTAATATTTTAAGAGAAATGTGTTGAGGTCCAGAGAGAACCATCCCGCAATCCAGACCCAGAACCGGGTCTGCTAATTGGTGATGGCTGCTTTAGTTGAATGCATCCTTAAGGATGTCTGGAGACATCAATAGGCTGGAGTTTGGCTTGTTTTACTCTGGCCTAGTCTACTGTGAAGTTTAAACTTTTAATAGTCATATACATCAGTACACAAAGCACACACTAACAAATTATTATTTTCACGTTGCTACTTGACAATGTTAAAAATATATATACAGTGCCTTGCGAAAGTATTCAGCCCCCTTGAACTTTTCGATCTTTTGCCACATTTTAGGTTTCAAACATAAAGATATGAAACTGTAATTTTTTGTGAAGAATCAACAACAAGTGGGACACAATCATTAAGTGGAACGAAATTTATTGGATATTTTAAACTTTTTTAACAAATAAAATAATGAAAAATTGGGTATGCAAAATTATTATTAAGTTAATACTTTGTAGCGCCACCTTTTGCTGCGATTACAGCTGTAAGTCGCTTGGGGTATGTCTCTATCAGTTTTGCACATTGAGAGACTGACTTTTTGCCCATTCCTCCTTGCAAAACAGCTCGGCCTCAGTGAGGTTGGATGGAGAGTGTTTGTGAACAGCAGTTTTCAGTTCTTTCCACAGATTCTCGATTGGATTCAGGTCTGGACTTTGACTTGGCCATTCTAACACCTGGATATTTTTATTTGTGAACCATTCCATTGTAGATTTTACTTTATGTTTTGGATCAGTGTCTTGTTGGAAGACAATTCTCCGTCCCAGTCTCAGGTCTTTTGCAGACTCCATCAGGTTTTCTTCCAGAATGGTCCTGTATTTGGCTCCATCCATCTTCCCATCAATTTTAGCCATCTTCTGAAGCGAAGCAGGTCCAAACCATGATGCTGCCACCACCATGTTTGACAGTGGGGATGGTGTGTTCAGGGTGATGAGCTGTGTTGCTTTCACACCAAACATAATATTTTGCATTGTTGCCAAAAAGCTTGATTTTGGTTTCATCTGACCAGAGCACCTTCTTCTACATGTTTGGTGTGTCTCCCAGGTGGCTTGTGGCAAACTTTAAATGACACTTTTTATGGATATCTTTCAGAAATGGCTTTCTTCTTGCCACTCTTCCATAAAGGCCAGATTTGTGCAGTATACGACTCATTGTTGTCCTATGGACAGACTCGCCCACCTCAGCTGTAGATCCCTGCAGTTCATCCAGAGTGATCATGGGCCTCTTGGCTGCATCTCTGATCAGTCTTCTTGTATGAGCTGAAAGTTTAGTGGGACGGCCGGGTCTTGGTAGATTTGCAGTGGTCTGATACTCCTTCCATTTCAATATTATTGCTTGCACAGTGCTCCTTGGGATGTTTAATGCTTGGGAAATCTTTCTGTATCCAAATCCATCTTTAAACTGCTCCACAACAGTATCTCGGACCTGCCTAACGTGTTCCTTGTTCTTCATGATGCTCTCTGTGCTTTCAACGGACCTCTGAGACTATCACAGAGCAGGTGCATTTATACGGAGACTTGATTACACACAGGTGGATTCTATTTATCATCATTAGTCATTAGAGATCCTCACTGAACTTCTGGAGAGAGTTTGCTGCACTGAAAGTAAAATATTGAAATATCCAATATATTTCGTTCCACTTCATGATTGTGTCCCACTTGTTGTTGCTTCTTCACAAAAAATTACAGTTTTATATCTTTATGTTTGAAGCCTGAAATGTGGCGAAATGTCGAAATGATCAAGGGGGCCGAATACTTTCGCAAAGCACTGTATGTTTTTCCTGTGTCAGGGCTGACCTTTCCAGCCCAGTAGGCACTCAGGCAGTGAGAATGCAGTGGACATTGAGGGTTGTTTCCAAAACTCATAAGTGCAGTATGATTAATCACTGTGGGGGTCACTGAACAGACAAGGTTTGTTACTCCCTGTTATTGCCTTCTGAGTCTGAACAACAGTGACTTCTGTTTGGAGGCCAGTCAACTGCATATTCCTTGCCGGTGGTTTGTACATTTTGATTATTTATCATTATTATCCAGAGAAGCTTACAGTTGGTGCATTCGTCTGCCGCCTGGAGACCGGGGCTTTTCAGGGCCAGGGCTGTGGGTTATTTCACCAAACCATCTCCAGACGAATTGCACTAAATATAAGCTTCTCTAGATAATAATGAAGTCAGCAGCATAGTGCACTATGTTTCACTGCTTGATTGCATCTGATGCTAAGCAGGTCCGGGCCTGGTTGATCCCTGGATGGGAGACCAATGTTGTTGGAAGAGGTGTTGGAGGGCCAGTAGGGGGCACTCTTCCCTCTGGCCTAACAATCATTCCCAATGCCCCAGGGCAGTGACGGAGACCTGTTCCCTGGTTATGGTGCCGTCTTTCAAATAGGATATTGAACGGGTGTCCTGACTCTGTGGTCACTAAAAATCCTGTGGCACTATTTGTAAGTGTAGGTTCTATTAACCCCGATGTCCTGGATTAATGTACAATCTGGCCTTGATATCATCATGGCAACCTAATCATCTCCAGCTTTCAATTGGCTCTTTCATCCACTTCCCTCCCCCTAATTCTCCGCAGACCATTGCTGTAAATGAGAATATGTTCTCAGTCAACATGCCTGGTAAAATAAAGGTTAAACTAAACTAAGTGGTGCGTTTTCTGAAGGTGGTCAGGTACTCATTGATAGTAGGGAGTTTTTTCCAATGCCTGTTAACATGGTCAAATTGAAACATTTTGGTCTGACTGATTACATGATTTTACAACACTAATGCAGGTTGGTCTTTTGCTTTTTACCATGTTATTCTGGTAAGCTGTCACCAAAATTGGGTTTGAATAGGAAATCCTCTGATAATGAGCATGTAACAGCATGGCAGTAGAAAACCCTATTGTGTTTTGTTCCAACCAGCAAACCTGCTCTCCTCTACATCTCCTGGGCAGCAGTAGGGGGCTGCTGGCCAAAGCTTTTAACTGTGTGGACCAGAGTCAGGGTTGTTCTCCTATAGGCACCAGTGCAATAGCAGCTGGTTCTGGTCTGGCTGGCTTAATGATTACATATACTGTATACAAGTCGGAAAATAACACTGTCCTGTACCTAGAACTTTCATCCTTGAAAAGTTTTGTTGGCATGTATAACAGCATCTGCAGCATTTACCTTGAATACATAGCATTTATTTTGCAGCATAAGTAATCACACTGGTCAGGTTTTGATTCTTGTCACAGCATGTCTGACAATGCGTAGACCTCCAGCTTTGGGTATCGCCATTTGGTACATCTCTGCCCAGAGTAGGGGATTAGCAAGTCAGACTAACATATCTTGACATGTCACTCTCCAGCAAATCTTTGTGGACAGTTAAGGTGGTGAATGTGTAATACTTTTGCACACATATGGACTAGTCTTCCGTGTTGAACGTGCAGTGTGATAAGAATCGGATGGCTCTGCGACATGCTAAAAAGAAAGCATGTGAGCGTCCTTGAAAATCCTGCAACTACTGAGCAGTTGCTGTATAAAATAAAATGTATAAAAGAATACATTTTATTTACAGGACATTTTATTTATGTAGCGGATACTCTTACCCAGAGCGAAATGCATTTACTCGGGTGGGTAGTAACAGGTTACAAGTAACGCAAATTAGTTAAACAAAACAGTTTCAAAGGAATAAGTACACTTGTAGTTACTTTCTGGGGGCTGTACCCTTTAGTCTTACTCAAGTATTTAAAAAAATATAACATATTCTTTAGAGCTGTTCACCCTAATGTTAGTGCTGAGCCAATCACAGGATTCGGGCGATGGAAAATTATTTATGGAGACACATCTCCCTCAAGCTGGACTCACACACTTCTCTAACTGGTCTGTTTATTGACCCACCACTTACAGGGTTGCCAACTCTCACGCATCTGGCGTGACACTCACGCTTTCAGCATCAATCTCACGCTCTCACGCACACGCAAGAAATGTCACGCCAAAATCAAATTTTCTCCCCTTTCAATCCAATAATATTCTGTTGATGACTAGACCACAGCGTATTAATGACAGGAGAGTAGTCCCACAGCTGTAACATCTGCCTAAAACGTTTTCACTGCATGATTCTCTGATCGTTGATTCGCTGAAAACCTTGCACCTGTACGTCAGTTGCGTGTGAAAAGTTCAGAGTGTTCGATTCGGAACATGGTTGGGAGTCGGAGCATATTTCAGAATTAAAAAAATAAGCGTTTCCATTCTATTAGCTGTTTTTGTTGCATAAATCACGGTTTATACTAAGTAAACAAGGACTGACATTTCTAAAATTAGGGTTAACAAAAGTGTTAAAACATGCGCGCGCAATGACATTTTACCGAGTCTCATGCCAGCCAAACTCCCAAAGTTGGCAACCCTGCACTTATGCGTGAGGAAAAGGGGTAGGACGAAACTGTTTGCCAAGTACATGTATGAAAATGTTACAGTATGTGTTCGGGCAACCTGATCTCACAAAATTTTGTGAAATGAACACAGACCAAAATTTGTGTCATAGTTAGCTAGCTAGCTTTTCTGCTGACGCATCATAATGAAGAACTAACGTTAACGTTGTAATGCAGAAAGGTTAGCTACTTCACATCTTTTACTAAAATAACGGTAGACTTTGGTCATTAAAAAGACACAGATAGCTTTATTTGTAATGTAAATGTTAAATGCATTGTCCCATATTTAGTAATTGCACGATTGCTGTAACAAGTGTTGTGATTGATGTGACAGCACTTAGTTATGTACAGTAATGTTTAGGTTAGTGCAGAGCAGTGATCCCTAGCTAGTAGAGAGTCCAGTGCAGGCATGGGAGATTGACAGCAAGGAAGAAAATGTATCTGTATCTTGTGTGCAGGATTCATCTTTACTAATAAAAGAGACAGACTGGGCAGCACAAACTTTAAAATCCAGCTTATGCTTAAAGGACAACTCCGGCTCAAAATGAACCTAGGGGTTAATAACACATGGGGTATCGAGTCGACTGTTCTCTGGCATATGTTTTCATGCTAATCGAATGTGCCCAGTTTTAGTGTGAACTGATAATTACCATATATTGCTAGTTGTGCAGGCATGGATGAAGTAAAAATAAATTGCTTTTATACAGTGCCTTGCGAAAGTATTCGGCCCCCTTGGACATTTCGACCTTTTGCCACATTTCAGGCTTCAAACATAAAGATATAAAACTGTATTTTTTTGTAAAGAAGCAACAACAAGTGGGACGCAATCATGAAGTAGAACAAAATTTACTGGATATTTCAAACTTTAACAAAAAAAACTGACAAATTGGACGAGCAAAATTATTTAGCCCCTTTACTTTCAGTACAGCAAACTCTCTCCAGAAGTTCAGTGAGGATCTCTGAATGATCCAATGTTGACCTAAATGACTAATGATGATAAATAGAATCCACCTGTGTGTAATCAAGTCTCAGTATAAATGCACCTGCTCTGTGATAGTCTCAGAGGTCCGTTGAAAGCACACAGAGCACCATGAAGAACAAGGAACACATTAGGCAGGTCCGAGATACTGTTGTGGAGAAGTTTAAAGCCGGATTTGGATACAGAAAGATTTCTCAAGCTTTAAACATCCCAAGGAGCACCGTGAATGCAATAATATTGAAATGGAAGGAGTATCAGACCACTGCAAATCTACCAAGACCCGGCTGTCCCTCTAAACATTCAGCTCATACAAGGAGAAGACTGATCAGAGATGCAGCCAAGAGGCCCATGATCACTCTGGATGAACTGCAGAGATCTACAGCTGAGGAGGGCGAGTCTGTCCATAGGATACCAATTAGTCATATACTGCACAAATCTGGCCTTTATGGAAGAGTGGCAAGAAGAAAGCCATTCCTGAAAGATATCCTTAAAAAGTGTTGTTTAAAGTTTGCCACAAGCCACCTGGGAGATACACCAAACATGTGGAAGAAGGTGCTCTGGTCAGATGAAACCAAAATCGAACTTTTTGGCAACAATGCAAAACGTTATGTTTTTACACAGCTCATCACCCTGAACACACCATCCCCACTGTCAAACATGGTGGTGGCAGCATCATGGTTTTGGCCTGCTTTTCTTCAGCAGGGACAGGGAAGATGGCTAAAATTGATTGGAAGATGGATGGAGCCAAATACAGGACCATTCTGGAAGAATGGAGTGTGATGGAGTGTGCAAAAGGACCTGAGACTGGGACGGAGATTTGTCTTCCAATAAGACAATGATCCAAAACATAAAGCAAAATATACAATGGAATGGTTCACAAATAAACAGGTGTTAGAATGGTCAAGTCAAAGTCCAGACCTGAATCCATTCGAGAATCTATGGAAAGAACTGAACTGCTGATCACAAACGCTCTTCATCCAACCTCACTGAGCTCGAGCTGTTTTGCCAGGAGGAATTGGCAAAAATTTCAGTCTCTCGATGTGCAAAACTGATAGAGACATACCCCAAGCAACTTACAGCTGTAATCGCAGCAAAAAATGGCGCTACAAAGTATTATGTTAAGGGGGCTGAATAATTTTGCACGCCCAATTTGTCATTTTTTTATTTAAAAAAGTTTAAAACATCCAATAAATTTCGTCCCACTTCATGATTGTGTCCCACTTGTTGTTGATGCTTCACAAAAAATTACAATTTCATATCTTTATCCTGAAATGTGGCAAAAGGTCGAAAAGTTCAAGGGGGCCGAATACTTTCGCAAGGCACTGTATACTGTACCACTATCAAGGCTCAAAATAGCACCACACTTCCACGTCAGCATAATGAGGCTCCCTACATGCAAACCGAAGCATTAAGAACTTTGTAAGTGTTCAGACAGTTTATTAGAAATATAGTTAATAAGACAGTACCGTTCGTGTATACAGCCAGGCGCCATCTTCGGAAAAACAGACACAATCAGTCGAACCACAAACGCCGTGCTACGTGAGCTGAACTGTGACTTGGAATCTCCCATGGTAAGAGGTTTTGCGGTCATTCATGCAGATCAATGAGCAAGATTTAGCTGGAGATGTGAACTAATATCAAACAAAATTTTATGAACTTACAGTTCAGCTCATGTAGCACAGAGTTTGTGGTTTGATGGCATTAATGTGTGTAACAAAATATGTAACTAATACTCTAATAGTACGTTTTTGACCAAGTTCTTTTACTCCTACTTGATTAGCATAGTTTTTTTCAGGTGGTAACCTGAACTGCCCTAATGTGGGACAATTTTTGCATTTTAGACTTTTGTGACATTATAATATAAAGCATACATTGCAGATAACACATTCAGAAAATAAAACATTTTGATCACATGACACCACAGCTCTGGCTAACCAATAGTTTCACTGACATTCATGTTTTTATGGGGGACCGACAAACACTAGACCTTAGTCGTCCCACATTATGCAGTGTCCCACTTTAGGACAATTTTTTTTTAACCAACTTTTTTTTTAACAGTACTTGTACTTGAGTACAGATTTTCAGTACTCTACCCAACCCTGCACTTACTGCATTATCATAGTGCAAATAGATTTTATAATTCAGTCAGTTTAGTTAGAAAACAAAATAGTTAAGAGCATACCTTCCATGATCTTGGAAGTATGAATACCATGGCCGGAACTGTGATCACATAAGGTACCAGCCAATAGTTTGGACACACTTTCCCATTCAAGTGAATAAGTGTGTCTAGACCTTTTGACTGGTACTATACATATAACAATATTACTGTTAATGAAATATTTTCCACAATCTTGGTGCCAGAAAAGAAAAATTGCACTATTGATAGTCTGCGCTGTACTGACAGAATTTCTGCCTTGTTTCAGTGATAAACTATTACTATCACAATTACATTTTATTAGGTTCTATTTTTTATTCTCAAGTGGAAATGCCTTTGAGCCGGTTGTGTATGTAAAGAAAGCCATTCTCCTTTTCACAATAATAGTTTTAACAGTGTCTCCAAAACAGTGTCTCTTGACTGTGTTGTATTCTTGTGTGTAATGTACAGTATGGGTTAGTTGTAATACACAATATTTGCAGCAGGGATCAGTGTCTAACTACAATCAATTTTGTGGAGCCTTGATCCAGAGCAGAGTTGAGTGTGCATGTGGCCGACAAACAGTCTTTGGCCAAAGACATTGTGAATCTCTGCTTATTAATGTTGATCTCATGACGTTGTCTGTTTCTGGTATGTCACCAATTTAACACAGGCATTTCTCCCACCTCAAGTTTGATGCAAGCCATAGGACCCTAGTGTTCCCACAGTGTCACAATGAAGGGAATGACAAGGGAATGACAAGGGAGAGACGACAGGCAGGAGGAGTTAGTGGAAGTGACAGGCAGGACGGGGATGACAGGAAGGGGGGAGTCAGCCGGATGTGAGGCATAAATAACTTGAGGGAAGAAGGATAATAGAGATAGATTGTCCTCTCTCTCCCTCTAGCCCCCCATCCCCCCACTACCCTGGTGTTCTGTGCTCAACCAACTGAGCCACATAGGATAATGCAAGCTAATAAGGATGATCCTCGCTGTCTCCCCATTTCCCTCTCCCACAGTAGTTTTTAAGATGGCGTAGGAGAGCTTCCCAGAGATGATGTATCGGAGAAAGCCATTTATCAAGAGCAGTAATGCACTGTCACTCGACTGACTAACGTCCCTGACTCACACACATGCGTACGCACACACGTACGCGGATAAATACAAGAACATGAAAACACAATTGTACACTGTTGGATGTATAAAACTACACAGCCTTGTTTTTCTATAAATGTGAGAACCAAACTGTTATTTTTTATTTGTGGATATTTACCCCCCTGCAATTCCCCTTAAGCCTTGTATCGTCTGCCACCCTTCAGGTGTGGGATGGTTGGAGATCGATCAAGCCATCCTGTTTTTATGACACTGCTCATTTAACCCAGAAGTTGATAGAGGCGTGGGAGGTTACACATTCGTCAGCTATACAGTTGTGATTGAAATCAGAGTCGCCCGACCTACACTCAAGGAGTCGCTGTAGAGCAATGTGACAAGGTACTCAGGTCGAACTACCTACCCATCCAACCCGGACCAAGCAGAATGTCGTGAACAGGTGCCAGAGTTTGGTGTAGCAGACTGAGCTCCAGAAAATGTGTAGTTCAAATGATCGAGAGTCTCCCAATATTGTTTTATACTGTCCTGCCAACAAAATGGAATAAAAAAGACACACATTTTTTTATAATGCTACAAACATTATAAAAAACTCGCCATGAGAAAGTCATCCTGCAAAGCTGAGACTTATACCACTGTGCCACACGCAGTGTTGGCGAAAGTAGCTTGTACAGTTACATTCCAGCTACTTGCTGAGTTCACAAGTTTTGGGAAGTCCCTAATTAAGACAAAATGATCAGGTAAATGGAGTTCATATCTTACTGGTGACCATGATTGATATTTTCTTTACTCTTTCTATTTGTTTTATAAGGTATTTTTAAGATATTAACTCGATTTACCTGATCATTTTGTCTTAATTAGGGACTTCTCAAAACTTGTGAACTCAGCAAGTAGCTGGAATGTAACTGTACAAGCTCCTTTACCCAACACTGGCCACACAGATGTCCAACCAAGCAATTATTAATTTAGGGTAACTAGCATACCCATAAAACCCTAAACCTAATTCCTACTCTAACCCCTAAATCTATATCAGCATTTTCCCTCATAAGCACTGGCAAAATATCCTAACTTGTCAACGTTAACAGTTTTTATCCTGTAAGGCACTTTGGGCCGCACAAATATATAAACACAAATCACACACTGTAACTAAGGGCCACATAGCTAATTGCGATTATCACCTTCATTATGACCACTTATTAGCATTCACTGTAACATATGGTGGAGCAAGCTTGGAAACACTGGAGCTGTGAGGACACCAGGTGATGTTAGAGGCTGTAGTGGGGATCTACTGTATATCATACCGCTCCCTCTTCCTACTCCTTAGTACCAGTAGTGTACACCCTCCACCTTGTCAGCATGGCAGAGGAGACTGGCTGTAGAGGGAACTGGATGTAGAGCAGACTGGCTGTAGAGAAGACTGGCTGTAGAGGAGACTGGCTGTAGAGGGGACTGACTGTAGAGGAGACTGGCTGTAGAGGAGACTGGCTGTAGAGGAGACTGGATGTAGAGGAGACTGGATGTAGAGGAGACTGGATGTAGAGGAGACTGGCTGTAGAGGAGACTGAATGTAGAGGAGACTGGATGTAGAGGAGACTGGATGTAGAGGAGACTGGATGTAGAGGATACTGGATGTAGAGGAGATTGGATGTAGAGGAGACGGTAGTTGGAGTGTGTGGTGCATTGACACTAGTGCTCTTTTCTGTTTCCCTGCTCTATCTCCCTCTTTCCCAATAAACAGATGGCCCCTCCACAGGCATCAGGCCCCACACAGCCCCTCAGTAACAGCCCAGTAGCTTTCTCTTCATTCTCTCTCGTCCTCTGTGTGTGGACCTGCTGCGTCTGCATTCCTGCCTGCTTAGCTGTACCTCTCCTCCACAGCCAGGAACTGAGTGGAGTTCAATCCAGCTTCAAAGGCTCATTGTGGGCTTGTTGCTCAGGACGACAGCCTCTCTCAGGCTGCATCAACCCCTGTCACAGAGCACCGGAGAGTGAGTTGCAGTTAGAAATAATAACGTGAAAAGTTATGAAAGGAATGACAGATTTGAGGAGGAAGGTGAGGCAGATTAGAGAAGGGAAGAGGAGTCAGGATTGACAAAATGTGCCTCTGCCTCAATGCTTATCAAAGAGAAGAGAAGGGAGAAAGACAATAATTGGAGAGATGAATAGAGGACTTCCTCACTTCCACCCAGCCCATCTAGAGAGGAAAGGCGAAATATAGAAGGAAAACAAGAGATGACATGGGTACAGAGAGAGGACATGGGTACAAAGAAAGGACATGGCTACAGAAAGAGGACATGGTTACAGAGAGATGACATGGCTACAGAGAGATGACACGGCTACAGAGAGATGACACGGCTACAGAGAGATGACACGGCTACAGAGAGATGACACGGGTACAGAGAGATGACACGGGTACAGAGAGATGACACGGGTACAGAGAGATGACACGGGTACAGAGAGATGACATGGGTACAGAGAGATGACATGGCTACAGAAAGATGACATGGCTACAGAGAGGAGAGAGGACATGGCTACAGAGAGATGACATGGCTACAGAGAGATGACATGGCTACAGAGAGGAGAGAGGACATGGCTACAGAGAGAGGACATGGC
>JACXGM010020858.1:0-17783 GCA_016801145.1 Umbra pygmaea | reverse complement strand
TGGTCTTCCTCTGTTCTTTGGACGCCTTCGACCAGAAGAGGGGGGCCTGTCCCCAACCGAGGCCTGCCCGACTGTCCTGCACTCTGCCAACCACCTCCTTGTGTTGTAGCCTTCTGATTGCCAGGTCAACCTCCTCCTCAGCTTTCCATCTTCTCCCAGTTCTTACCTGGGCATCTGCAGCTCTCACCAGATGGTCTGTTAAACCTATTTAAAATTTGAGGTCTGATTTAAGTCTTAATGTAATTTTGAATTACTGTATACAACCCAAATAATAAAACTACAGTATAATATAAAATGGGTTGTTTAGATCCTGGATGCTGATTGATGATTTGCTAGGAGCCATTCAAGCAATGAAATGTTTTTTTTATTACTCATTGTTCATCCGCTGTCTCTTTCACAGCTCAGCAGGCAATTTATAGATGTTTTTCCACTGATATCTCCCCATGCTACTAGTCTAGCATTTGGTTTTCAATAGTGGTGCTTTTCTCTAATGACCACTGTGTTTGCCTCTTTAAAGGAGCACAACACATTACAGTGATCTGAACATTTCTAGGACAATGAGATATGTTTCACCTATGCTTGGCTAGAGAGAACTTGAGATATTAAACTTCACGGGCAAATTCCTTTGTACTACATCACAGCATGGATTCAAAGGACTTGTCGAGATTGAAATATTTATATAGGCATGTTTTCTGTTGCATAAATAAGCATCCCTGTTATAATGATTGCACTTTCAAGCCTTATTCATACAAGCCTTGGTTGTCCTTAATTTTTTAAGGTACGGTATAGCTTGTCTTTCTGCAATGTTTCTAGTTGGCGTTTTGTTGCTAAACAGACAAGGTGGCACAATACTTTTTTGTATGTAGAGAACTACAATGCAGACTTCCTGCTTTTTCCAAGTTTTGCCACACAGCGTTTTTATAAAGCCGTTCTCTCGACAACATTGCTGCCAAACACAATGCCTGCTAACCAAGACTTTGCAGAAAATGTATCTTTCGACTTGCTTTTACATTCTGATATCTGACAGTACATATTTGTGCCTGACGACTTACTTCAATGTTCCTAAAATAAATTGGCCTGAGGACAAACAAGTATGTTTATTCAAATTATTTCGTGCTGAGAAGAATTAATTTATGTGGAAATAAATTGTAGCTATGTTTAGTGCGCTACTTTAGCCTCTATTAACTTTTAAATGGCATAAATAACATATATAGTTACTTTATAAATAGCAATTAATCATTTTATAACAATGTTTTCTACTACTTTGAAAGATCATTTTGAAGGCTGATAACTACGTTTGGAACTAGGTTACTGAATATGCCTCCTTAGAAGAGTGGAGAAAAATAAGTGTTAATCCTTGTCATTGCATATTGTGTGATGATTGCGATGTAAAATGAACTGAGATCTGTTGCTACCAGCTGAGCTACCTAGGATATATTTCTCTCACAGACCGAGGCATCGGCAGTAGTATTATTTCTACGGTCATAAATTAAAAATAACAATTGATATAATTGTTGAATTGTATGAATTGGGGCTGTTTAGGTAAAATAGCTATAAGGGCTGGGCGATGTCTGAATTTACACATAGTTGAATGGACATGTCCAAACATTGTAGATAATTTATTTGTCTATCTTTTTTTATGAAATGGGCATTTATTCCATGCTACGAGGGGTGAATTCACCTGCACCTTAAGACACATTAATTAACTTAAATTAAAATGCTGCGAATGAATACAGCTGTCAGATAAAGCTGTAAGGGACTTTATAGCGTTTGGTTGATGACTGTGTGCAAATTATCATTTAAAAAGGCGACACTCCTGAAGTGTATAAAATAATTATTACGCTTACCTCATAAAAATGAATAAGGCCATACACTGTAGTAGGCTTATAAATTATGTAATAAATATACATATTATTCTGCCCTCGGTTTTTCCTTTCGACTGAAAACAACAAAGTTTTGTTGTGGGGAATAAACTCTTTGCTCTTCCTGAGCCTAATCAGATTAACGTGTGCTTTGACACGTTCACACTGGTTGTTCATTATTACAAATGTAATATGCTGTACTACACATTTTGCGGTATTTGTCACAAGTGTTGATTGGGCGCTAACTAGATAGCTGAATAGCTAGCATGTATCTTTTTTGTTTGTGCATATTGTGTGATAATTGCGACTTCATTTCGAAATGTATCTGTGACACTTTGATTTTGTGACACATTTTAAATGTTGCTAGTTATGGTTAATACTGGCTGACTAAGCCATGGGCTTAGGCTACCTTCAACCTCACTGGAAGAGACTCTTCTAGGGGGCGGGCACAAAGTTTGCTGTGAATTCTGTACATTGTGGTGTTTCAAGTGCAGACTGATACAGAAGCAGACAAAAAATGGTTGGCGAAATGTATTCTCGGTTGTTCTCGGGTAGCATTGACAGGCAGGGGCGCTGTAAAGGGGGGGTAAAGGATGACGATTCTCGGGGCCCATGACTAAGGGGGGGGCCAGAGAAGCCCTGTCTCAGCTGTGTTGCGGGGCCTGTCAAGATTCTTTTCATGGGGCCCAAAATCCTTAGCAGCGCCCCTGTTGACAGGCACTGTGTTGTATATGATATAAATCATCGATTGTAACATTTATAAATACTATATCAGGAAAGTGATTTACTTTTGAATTTCTCTTTAACATGCAGAAGTTATGTTGTGATCACTATACACACAAGACCATATGATCGTGACAAGACTGTAAGCCTCTCTCACCAATACAAATGCATTTATTAGGATAATTGAAAGAAGAAATGGCAATAGAAACCAGTTTAACAACTAGCTAGTTACCTTGAATGTTTCTTAGACATTCCAACTGTACAGTAAAATCTGTAAACGTTTTGCAGCGCACTGCGGCCCCACTTTCTGGTGTACAAGCTATGCGTTCTGAGACGTGGTATATCTTGGATGAACGCCACTGCACAGTAGGGAGATTTCATTGCGTGCGCGGCTCCTCAGCTGAGCCCCTGCTCGTTCCGATAATGAAATATTTAATTGTTTGATCTTGAAAATTTGTAAAAAAAAATAAACATTACATTTTCTCTGTGTTTCAATATCAATTGAGCAACAGCGGGCTACCGCTAATAATAACCAAAGGGAAACACTGTAGTGGCCTTTCCTTTTACATCTTACATTATTTATCTATTATCCGGAGCAACTTACAGTAGTGTCTTACTGGCTCCCATGGGAACCGGACACTCTCCATGAACCACAGGGGCTCTATTGTTAATTCCGTTTACAACCCACCCCGTGGTGAAGCCTCTGCCACCACCAGTATTCCCAGTCGGTGCCCAGTGTAGAACATGAATTGAACTGTAAGCCGACCAGAACAACTGTCTGCCAGTGTAGCACAGGGCCAGACCACTTATCCAATCAGAGAGCTGGGGCTTTGATGCATTGGCAAGGGGTTTGATTGTGATTTTTCAAGGAGGTAAATTGGCTTGTTGCTTTGGTACCGAGTGTTGTCCTGTGATGAAATGACATGACGCGCCCCCACCTCTCTCTCTCTCTGTCTCCTTTCTTCTCTACATTTCGCTCTCATCTCTCTTTCTCCGCTCTTGTCATCTCATTCTGTCACATTGCTCTTCCTCCTCCTCTGCACTCTCCCTCACTTCCTTCCTTTATGCCGACATCTTTTCCCTCTACTCTCGCTTTGTCTGCCGTCTCCCTCTCCCCGTAGCCTTGTCCCCAGCCCCTCTTCCCGCCCACAGATGCAGAGGCAGACTCAGACCCATCAGTGTAAAACAGATAGATGCTTCCCCCCCCTCATTTTTCAATCATGCTGAATGTTGTGTCTGGGAGCAGCTAGGACTCAGTAAAGACATGTCTGTATATCAGAGATGAATGTCTGATGCCATATGGCACAGTCCCATCCCACAGATTGACAGTAGTAGGCAGCACAAAACATCTTATTAAATCTCTTACTGACCCCTTCTTGTCCCTTCTATTTGTTTTTTTCTATGCAACCTTGAATACATTTAAATGATAGTAATTTAGCTCTTATCCTGAATTGAGTGCATACATTTCCATACTTTGTGCTTTACTGGTCCCCCATGGGAACTGAACCCACAACTTTGAATTCACAACTGTCCCTTCTGACCTCTGAGCACTACACACCAAGGGAGCACACACACACCAAGGGAGCACACACACACCATCTGACATGCTTTAGTGTGCAGACAGTCTTGTATTTCTTCATGGTCACACCCTGTAAGTCACCAGTGAAATGAACTTCAATTAAAAGGAAATCACTATCAAGATGTGGAGGTTGTGATGTGGAAATTGATACATTATGAATGTGATGTGGAGGTTGGTACATTATAAATGTGATGTGGAGGTTGGTACATTATAAATGTGATGTGGAGGTTGGTACATTATAAATGTGATGTGGAGGTTGGAACATTATAAATGTGATGTGGAGGTTGGTACATTATAAATGTGATGTGGAGGTTGGTACATTATAAATGTGATGTGGAGGTTGGTACATTATAAATGTAATGTGGAGGTTGGTACATTATAAATGTGATGTGGAGGTTGGTAGATTATGAATGTGGTGTGGAGGTTGGTAGATTATGAATGTGATGTGGAGGTTGGTAGATTCTAAATGTGAAGTGGAGGTTGGTAGATTCTAAATGTGAAGTGTAGTTTGGTAGATTATGAATGTGATGTGGAGGTTGGTAGATTCTAAATGTGAAGTGTAGTTTGGTAGATTATGAATGTGATGTGGAGGTTGGTAGATTATGAATGTGATTTGGAGGTTGGTAGATTCTAAATGTGATGTGTAGTTTAGTAGATTATGAATGTGATGTGGAGGTTGGTAGATTATGAATGTGATTTGGAGGTTGGTAGATTATGAATGTGATTTGGAGGTTGGTTGATTATAAATGTGATGTGTAGTTTGGTAGATCATGAATGTGATTTGTAGTTTGGTAGATCATGAATGTGATGTGTAGTTTGGTAGATAATGAATGTGATGTGTAGTTTGGTAGATCATGAATGTGATTTGGAGGTTGGTAGATTATGCAGTTGTGCTCAAAGGTTTGCATACCGCTGGAGAATTGGTAATAGATTTTAAAATGTCAGAGAAAACATGAATGAGCAGGCAAAAAGATATTTTGTCATTTCTCATGAGATTCATGTTCAACTCTAGTTCATAACAGAATGGCACAATCATAAAACAAAACATGGCAACAAAGAAAATAATGAAATCACCCATTCAAAGTTTTGCATGCCCTCCGTTCTCAATATGGTGTATTTCCCCTTTTAGCATTAATGACAGTGTGCAGTCGCTTGTGATAGTTGTCTATGAGGCCCTGAATTCTTGCAGGTGATATAACTGCCCATTCATCTTGGCAAAATGCCTCCAGGTCATGCAAAGTCTTTGGTCGTCTTGCATGAACCGCACGTTTGAGATCTCCCCAGAGTGGCTCGCTGAAATAAAGGTCAGGAGACTGTGATGGCCACTCCGGAACCTTCCACTTTTTCTGCTGTAACCACTCGGTATCAAGAGATCTCTGAATCTTTCACTTCTTACTAAGTGATTGAACAGTACTGACTGGCATTTGCAGTTCCAGTACCTTTTCACGCAGGTCTTTAGACAGTTCTCTGCTCCCCATGGCTCAGTATCTAGCCTGCTCAGTGCATCCACGTGACAGCTTACAAACTCACTGACTATTATACACAGACACTAATTACAACTGAAAATACAGGTGTGGAAAATTTACCTGTAATTGCCATTTCAACCTGTATGTGTGACTTTGTGTGTCTGTAACAAGGCCAAACAGTCAAGAAATGGTAAAGCTTTGATCAGGGCCATTTGGGTGATTTCTGTTGTCAATGTTTGACAAAGAAGCCAAACAACTATGTGATAATTAATGGTTTGATATTATCAATATCTCTACATAACAGTCAGATGTTTTTGCATTAACAGTCATATTGTCAAAATCAATGCAGAAATTTCACAATTTCTGCCAGGTTATGCAATCTTATGAACACAATTGTAAATGTGATGACCAGGTTGGTACAGTAGATTGTGATCGTGATGTAGTTGGTTGGTATATTATGGTTGTAATTTGTAGGTCGGTAGATTTATAAATGTTCTGTAGGTTGGTATATTGTGAATGTGATGTGGAGGTTGGTAAATAGAGTGCTACAGTACATCTAGTTACATATCAGGGGTTCACATTATCTTTATTGGCCAAATCCTTTGATCAAGTAAATCTACGACTTGTCTGAAGCAGACATTTCAATTATCGTGATTTAACATTCATGTCTGTAATTCTGTGAAACCAGCTAAGGCAGCATGGTGGCCTAGTGGATAGCACTGTGGCCTCACAGCAAGAATGTTCTGGGTTCGAACCCCGGTCGTCCCAGGCCTTTCTGTGTGGAGTTTGCATGTTCTCCCCGTGTCTTCGTGGGTTTCCTCCGGGTGCTCACCATCAAAAGCATGCAGGTTAGGTTTGGGACTACAGATGAAAATTAGCATCTATGCTATAATCTGGCTCATTTACAGTCTGTACAGAAGATTAAAATAGGGCATATTAATGAACAGTCCCAAATAAATAAATAAAATAAAGCAATACATCTCTCCCCAATCCAAACTTGGAATATATTGTAAAACTGTATATTTTCATTTGTATTCAGGGAGTGATTTTTGTGATGGCACCTAGGCCATTAGCCAGGGACTCTAGAGAAAATAGCCAGCTCAATTGCTCTTATAATTTCCAATTGATTCAATTAAATGTGAAGTGCCATCACATTTATAACATGGCCTAAATCTTACATATTGGTAAGTAGAAACACACTGGCAAGTAGAAAAATAATCTACCAGTCACTCAGAACATTTAGCCAATATGTTTGACAAAGGTTTCAATCTACAGTTGTATGCAAAAGTTTAGGCACCCCTGACAATTTTCATTTATAAATAATTGGGTGTTTGGATCGCCAATTTCATTTTGATCTATCAAATAATTCTAATAACAATATTTCAGTAGTGAAATGAGGTTTATTAGATTAACAGAAAATGTGCAATATGCATCAAAACGAAATTAGACAGGTTCATTAATTTGGGCACCCCAACAGAAATATCACATCAATATTTAGTTGAGCCTCCTTAAGCAGAAATAACAGCCTCTAGACACTCCCTATTGCCTGTAATGAGTGTCTGGACTCTTGGTGAAGGTATTGCTCCTTGCAAAAACATCTCCATTTCAGTTAGGTTTGATGGTTGCCTAGCTTGGACAGCCCGCTTCAAATCACCCAGAACATTGTACTTGTTCCTCTGCATGAAAGCCAGAATAGATTTTGAGCAGTGTTTTGGGTTGTTGTCTCGTTGAAATATCCAGCCACGGCGTAACTTCAACTTTGTGACTAATTCCTCTACATTTTTCTGAAGTATCTGCTGATATTGAGTTGAATCCATATGACCATCAAATTTAACAAGATTCCCAGTACCGGCACTGGCCACACAGCCCCACAGCATGATGGAAACTCCACCAAATTTTACTGTGGGTAGCAATTGTTTGTCTGTGTTATTTTGCCGCTGTGCATAATGCCCCTTATTATGACCAAATAACTTCCTCTTTGTTTCATCAGTCCACAGCACCTTCTACCAAAATGAAGCTGACTTGTCCAAAAGTTTATTTGCATACCTCAAGCGACTCTGTTTGTGGCGTGTGTGCCGAAAACGCTTCTTCCGCATCACTCTCCCATACAGCTTCTCCTTGTGCAAAGTGCTCTGAATTGTTGAACGATCCACAGTGACACCATCTGCAGCAAGATGATGTTTGTAGGTTTGTCTATTATACTTGGGCTGCCACTTCTGGCCTTAACAAGAACTGTGCCTGTGGTCTTCCATTTCCTCACTATGTTCCTCACAGTGGACAATAACAGCTTACATCTCTGCGATAGCTTTTTGTAGCCTTCTCCTAAACCATAATGTTGAACAATCTTTGTTTTCAGGTCACTTGAGAGTTGTTTTGAGGCCCCCATCCTGCCACTCTTCAGAGGAGAGTCAGAGATCAACAACATGCAATTGGCCACCTTAAATACCTTTTATCATGATTGGATGTACCTGTCTATGAAGTTCAAGGCTTAATGAGCTCACCAAACCAGTGCTAGGTAGTTACAGGTATTCAAATCAACATAATGACAATATTTATGCACTTGTCTAATTTCATTTTGATGCATATTGCACATTTTCTGTTAATCCAATGAACCTCACTTCACTACAACTGCAATATTACTGTGTCCTTCAATTATTTGATAGATCATAATGAAATTGCTGATCCAAACACCCAATTATTTATAAATTAATATCATGGAAATTGTCAGGGGTGCCTACACTTTCGCATACAACTGGATTCACATTTAAAACAAAATGCAGCAGTATAACATGTGATTTCTAACATTTGTGACCGAGATGTAAGATGTGTTACAAGTCCTAGCTACCGCTGTAAGGTTACCATGGTAACAGTCATTTTTTGGGGGAGAATATCTGTCACTTGCTATCTTGAATCTGACTATTCTTTTCAAGCAGTTCAAACTCTTAATAACTTTCATGCATGTAAATAAAACAGTCAGAAATTGAGGAACTTGGTATTAAGTCTCACTATAAAGAAATATTCTCTGGCGCAATGCTTTTAAATGTGATGTTTCTTCCCTCTTACTCGCTCATTCCATTTTGGCCACGGTCGTCATGCGCATTTGAATAAAACACGCAATTGTTTTGTCCAGCTAATAAACATCAAACACTTCTTGAATGTTGCTATCGTAGACTGTAAGCATGCAATAATTAACAACCTGTATATGTGCATACTGCATAGTTTACACACATTTTTTGATTAAGTTTTAACAGCGAATGGGCACTACAGTGTAAACAGACCCGTGTGTCAGTGTAACCACTGGAAGAGTGCAGAACGGCTAACGTTAGCTATCCATCTCATACTCAATCTGAATGAATACCACGTTTGAGAACATTAAGTAAAATCGAGGGCACACACACACACACACACACACACACACACACACACTGATTTCATGGCAAAATACATCATAATTCACGAATTGCAGGTTAATTTATTCAGCTTAGTATCTGCACTTGTTAAATCACAAATTTTTTCACTTGTCCATTCAGACATGTACAGCTTACATTCAAAATGTCTGACTATATCTTTGTACATGTCCCGGACAAGCGTTAATGTAGAGCCCTGCATATAGACAAGGGAAGAAGTTTCCAAAAAAGTATCCAGGAAGGAAGAAAACAGAGAAGATGCAGAGTAAAATTGACAGTAAGTAGAAGAGCTGATGAAGGCCGGAGAGTGAGTGGGTGAGCCTGGCGATGGATAGAGCGTGGGAGCGAATGGATCGAGACTGAAACCGGGACCAAGAGATGGAGCAAAAATCAAACCATTGTCTGAAATTAGATTATGGAGGCATTCATCCTTAGTCATGGTTTCGTTTAGGCACCAGACGCACCACAATATTGAGCCATATTTCAACCGTTTGTCTCTGATTAGGTGATATGAGGCAACAGGGAAATATACATATCTAATGCAAGCCTCCAGGTTCTGGGCTATAGTCTATAACTGCGTAGACACATTCAGAGACACAGGCACAGTGGCTCTATTTAAGGGATGAGTGGGTTAGGTAAAGAAGGCTTGCGTAAACAGGGGGAATGATGGCTTAGTCACCCACTCTTCCTCGCTCTCCAGTGGTGGTTCTTCTCCGGACACACACACACACATACTCACACACACTCACAGAGCTAGCAATGACTGTATTTAATCAGGAAATAATGAGATGTTTATCGTTCAGGTGATTACAGCACTGTAACAAAATATTTCATTCAGCGTTGCGCTAAATGCTTTAGTGTTATGATACATTCATCTGGTGTGTGTGTGTTTAAATGTCACACGGTGTTCCTGGTGAGCCAGCTTTGTTGTTTTGCGAGGTAACAGTCTGAGTCACCCTGCTCAACACAGTGGTTTCAATGCCACGGTCCAACTCTCTCCTTTCCCCCTCCATCTCCAACTCCTCTTTACCTTTTAGTTCTCCCCTGCTTTTTCTACCTCCCTCTTTTTGTGTCTGTACATTTTGTCTCTCACACACATACATACACATCCCATAAGGGCATTATAGTGCTGTATTAGGGGCACACTGTCCCTATCACCTGCAGTTTAAGATGTATTTTCATCTCTGGTGGATTGTGAACAGACAAAAATGAGCACGGCTTCAGTTCCTGTGAAAAATTGCAACGCTGTTAAAATATGTCCTTCAGCAACTAAACAAGAGGGTTTGATTGTCATATCTAATCGTCATTCCTACAGTTTTTCATGAGGTAGCCTCATCATTCTTTTTATATTAAACCCTCAACCTCCATCTTCATTGTTTTTTTGGTTTTCCATCTCATCCATCTGTCTTCCTCCTCAATCTGTCGCAACTCCTGCTGATGCTAGGTTATATCGCACTGCCTCTCGTAAAATGCTAGTCTCCAGATAAGGTGGCAAAAAACCCAAATGTCCAATTAAAAGTATACCAATGACTGAGCCTATGAGTGCCTAGAGACGGTCAGCCAACCCGGGTATATAAACTGGAATGATGTGTAAGTGCTTTGCAATTTCAAATTAATCTTAATGCTCCATGATAGAGTATATTGATCTCAATTTAAAATAAATTTTAATGATCCATAATATAGAGTATCTATTGATCTCAACCAATGAGCACATATATAAAATATCACCATAATCAAGAGGTTTAAAAGTAGCTGAAACTAGCTTTCTTCTGGCTTCATAGACAAAACAGACTTTCTTTCTAAAATAGAAACCCATTGATTCTAGGCTGTATCTCCTGCCTCTCCTTTTTCTCCTTGCTGATTCTAGGCTATATCTCCTGCCTCTCCTTTTTCCTCCTGCTGATTCTAGGCTGTATCTCTTGCCTCTCCTTTTTCCCCTTGCTGATTCTAGGCTATATCTCCTGCCTCTCCTTTTTCCCCCTGCTGATTCTAGGCTATATCTCCTGCCTCTCCTTTTTTTCATGCTGATTCTAGGCTGTATCTCCTGCCTCTCCTTTTTCCTCCTGCTGATTCTAAGCTATATCTCCCTGCCTCTCCTTTTTCTTTCTGCTGATTCTAGGCTATATCTCCCTGCCTCTCCTTTTTCCTCCTGCTGATTCTAGGCTACATCTCCTGCCTCTCCTTTTTCTTTCTGCTGATTCTAGGCTATATCTCCCTGCCTCTCCTTTTTCTTTCTGCTGATTCTAGGCTATATCTCCCTGCCTCTCCTTTTTCCTCCTGCTGATTCTAGGCTACATCTCCTGCCTCTCCTTTTTCTTTCTGCTGATTCTAGGCTATATCTCCCTGCCTCTCCTTTTTCCTCCTGCTGATTCTAGGCTATATCTCCTGCCTCTCTTTTTCTAAGCCTATCCTACCCCTCTTTCTTTTGTCTCTGTGGTGTGTGTTGGTATAAGCCACATCTTCTCATCCTACACATGTTGTATATAGAGTAGACTGAAGCCCAGTCGATCAGCCACCTCCTAGCACCCTGGCCTCACCACACTGCACAGTACCACTTTGGCACCCCTACCAATTCTTTGTTGCCATGGAGAAGGTTGCCAGCCAGAAGGTTATTATAATCAGTTTGGGGCTAGTCTGTGGGGGTCTGCGTGATTCAGCTTCCCTCAATACACTTTGTGATAGGACCTCCTGTTACTGTCAGGTCCTGTCTCCTCACACCTTACCTCAGGTCCTGTCTCCTCACACCTTACCTCAGGTCCTGTCTCCTCACACCTTACCTCAGGTCCTGTCTCCTCACACCTTACCTCATGTCCTGTCTCCTCACACCTTACCTCAGGTCCTGTCTCCTCACACCTTACCTCAGGTCCTGTCTCCTCACACCTTACCTCAGGTCCTGTCTCCTCACACCTTACCTCAGGTCCTGTCTCCTCACACCTTACCCCATGTTCTGTTTCCTCCCACCTTACCTCAGGTCCAGTGTGCTCTTTCACCCTACATTCTCAGTCTCACCTCTTGCTGCATCATCACATTCCTCTGAATGGACATTTCTTTGATTATTCTGCCATTACATCTACCTTTTAATTCACATCTTTCCTCAACATGCACCCTTTTATACTTTTGCCTTCCAGCCCAACCACCCCATCACCTCCTCCTATTTTTAGCCCCCTCTCAGATGTCTCCATCTCTCACGTTACTCACACCTCTCTTTCACCTTCACTTTTTGTTATATCTTCTCTAATCAACACCTCCCCCCCTACATCTTCACCCTGCTCTCTGTGCTCTGTTTACGTTTCCAGGCCTAGGACCATGCTGTTCTCCTTTCCTGTCCCCTCTTTCGCATCTCCTCTGACTATCTGCAGTCCTCTTGTCATTGTCATCATTAACGTGTTAAAAGATGTGAGTGAAGTTAACCTCAACTCTTTAAGGGTTCTCATTAAGCCACCGTTCATTATAAAGATCCTTCCGCCACAGGACTGTACTTCTTTCAAATGGCATTTAGTAATACCTTGACAAAGTGCAGTCCAGATATCGTTAGTGAAAATGCACACCAAAATACATTCCACAATGCCAGCAATGGCACGATACGTGTCGAAACGGAAGCAAGTTTGAATGAAGAATGCGTATAGAGAATGTAATTAATGGCAACACAATTGATGGATATTTGTTGTGGTGCACACAACTGAGATTTGGCTTCTGCATTTAAACCAACTACTGTAAATTGGAGAGGTGCAGTGAGCTGCCACTCTGAAATATTTGTAATTCAAGGACAGAATTATGGATTATTCAGTGTTGGCAAATGGAACTTTGAGTTACTGTTCAGATACTGCCATTGTTTATATAGCGAGTAAGAAAAGAGGTAGACTGACAAATGGTGCCTCCGGCCTGCTTCTCTATTCGCCTACGTAGCAATGTGGTTTCAAAGACCAGGAAGATTTTAAAGAGGACTGACATCACCCAGGCGTGACTGATCCTTGTACGGACATATAGGCTCAGTGCTATTGCCCCCCATTGCTAGACAGGCCAGCATTCCTATGTGGAACTTTTGAAAGATATTCAGCAGTGTAGCTGGACAGGCCTTCCTCCCATAGCTGTTAACTGTGTGAAATGCATGGAGTGTCCACAGTGGCCCACTCAGACGCATATTGTGATGCTAGGCTTTAGGCATTTCCACTTAACTAATCTGTCCTAATACATTATGAATCAGCCGAAAAAAGTCGAAGTTGGTGCCTTGAGAATAAATCACTGTCAACATGGACATGGTTCAAAATGTACCTTTTTATCCACCTGTCAAACGGATTGTGAATGTTCAGATTTTACAAGCCACTTAATAGGTTACTATTGTTTTTTTGGCTGGTGAGTAAAGAAAATCTACCAGCCACCTGCATATTTTGCCAGCATTTGGCAAAATGATGTTAATTTTTAACCCTCAACATAGGTACTCTACATCCAGACTTTGTGGTAAAACTGAAAGCCCCCTCATTCCTGGATTGTTTTGCAGAGTGAGCAGTATGATAGAAATCAGACTGTGTTGACGACACATGTTTGGAGGAAGCACGTGGTTGACTTTCGACGATCTTGTTCTTGATGTGGTGCTGCCGACGAGACAAGGTGAAATTTGAGAATTGGTAGTAGATTTGAGAAATGTTTAATTGGGAGTAGAGAAACGTAAGTGAAACCTTTTAATGCATTCAAGTTAGGAAGAGAAGAGAAGCAGGCTGTTGTTAGATGGAGAGAGATCTTACAGTAGGTGTGTGTGTGCATGTGTGTGCGTGTGTGTGTGTGTGTCTGTGTGTGTGTCTGTCCGTGTGTCTGTGCGTGTGCGTGTGCGTGTTTGTGTGTTTGTGTGTTTGTGTGTGTCTGTGTGAGTGTGAGTGTGAGTGTGAGTGTGAGTGTGTGTGTGTGTGTGTGTGTGTGTGTGTGTGTGTGTGTGTAGCTGCTACTTCCTCTTCTAACCAGCTCATTGTGTGCTAATAGTTGGACTGCTGCTGCAGTGTCATTCTCAGTCTGCATTATGCAGCGATAGTGCCTAGCCTGTCTTGGGAGCGCTCATGTATGAGGACGATGCATAGAGACTGAGAGTCTATCAGCACTTACTGCGTCCTTTTATTGTTTTATGAAATCATCAAAAACCAAGACTGACTGCAGTACCACTGGCGCAGAAATCCGACGGCTGTACAAAACAACAGTTCTCCAAACGTTCTGACAGCATTTTCCTCTGAACGGGAACTTGCATTGTTAATTTTTAAATAAAGGAATTTCTTTTCAATTAAAAATGGGTCAGTCACTTATTTAAGTAGTATAGAATCCAGAATGACTTATTAAACATATGAAACAATTGCAGACCTGTTCTGCAGGATCACATGACTGCAGCCACGAATCTCTTTGTTTCTACTGGATTCTTATCAAGCCATCCAACTCAAGTGGCTGCTTTTCCCCTGTGGTTCTAAACCCACACCACCTTCTCTGTCGATAAAGCTGATCTGATCCTGGAGAGAATGACACCTTTTTCTGAAAGAAAGTGTCAGTCTTTTAAGCTTACATTCCACTCCCTGTACACTATCTTATCTGTCAAAGATTCTGGCCTTTCTTCAGTTTTCAAATATGAACATAATATCATTGCTGAGAACAAAGAATCGGGTCCTGATCGGATTACCCAAATGGATAACAAAAATGCAAATGCCTGTTACTCTATGGAGTATAAGTGGTTGTCAAACCTCTCCTCAAGTACCACTAGGTAGTCCAGATACTTGAACTACCCTTGAGCAAGCACAACTGATTAAACTTTTCTACTTATCAATAAGTCCTTAATTAGTGAATTGGATGTTCTAGTTTAGAAATTCAGCTAAACTGTGGAACATATGGGGGTAACCAAGGAGAGGTTTGAGAACCACCACTCTGTACTAAAGGTTTTTCTCCACAGAATAAATTGATATCTGGTTGCTAAGAAACCATTTGTGTTTGTCCAACTGAACCCTATTCATCAAAATCCTCACCTCTAATTTGTCGATATGATTAGATAATACAAATCCAATCTCAAAATAAAACAATTTTAAAGTCTCCATATGTTACCATAGAGAATATGGTATTTCCAACAACCATCAGCAACCTGGGCTGCAAATCAAATTGCAAGTCTATTTGGTGATGATAAAAGGGATGTTGGATGTTACTAAACTCATTCTTTAATTTTACCCTTCTAAAATTAGCACAACAGGAGCTCACATTTTTCTTCATATGTTTAACCACTTAATCTAACAGTGTCTGACTTTGGGTACTTCTACCTTTGAAACAGTAAAGTCAAAATTGCTATTTTTGCTGTACACTCACAGTATACAAACATTGTGTTAATAAAAGAAAGTGAGACAACAGTACAGACTGTCAGTTTTTATTTCTGTCTGTTCCAATTCATTTTCTTTCATTCAAAAGTTTTAGAACAACCAGGAATTTGTTTCTTTTTTGTCTGCAACTACACAACACCTTGGACTGATGCGGGATGGTGAGGGGCACTCATAAACCACATGTCACCGAGCCGGCCAATTCTTTTCACACTGCTCATCCAACACGGAAGCCTTTAGTCAGCTCATGTGCGAGATGATAACGTTCACCCAACTATACTTCTGCAATTTAATTTACAGACGCCCGATCTGCACACAGTGAGTCGCTGGAGAGCAACATTGCAAGGTAGATAATCCGAATTATTTATCCCAACTTTTGGGATGTGCTATACCAGTTTGCATTGCCTTGTGCTGGAGGTCCAGGCAAAGTCAGAGAAGCCATAGTCTGGCTCAAACTACTAACTACCCTGACAAGGTTTGTCCTGCAAGGCAGCAGCTTATATCCCGATATGCCACGTGGACCCTCCATGTTGAAATTCTGCATATTACATGTTTGTGCAGGAGGAAATTATTGCTTGATAATGCATCATTATTGATTTGCTTGATGCACTTGTCTACTTTGACCGTTATTTTGTGCGGGAAACCGTGTGGGAAACCAAGGTTATAATTTAAAATAATTTAATCAGTGGATTTTGACACAAAAGTGTTAATAATGTCAAAATGAAAAATTAGTTCTGCAAATTGATCTGAATACATTGCAAATATAAAACAGTACATAATAGACTGCATTAGTATAGCTATCAATTACTTGGAATGAGCTGTGGTGCAACCATTGTCATCAAAGTCCCTCGATTAGTTGGAGTCCTACTGTGTGTAATTATAGCGTTTCACATGATTTCAGGGTAAATACACCTGGCTCTGGTACAGAGGGTTTCTAACAAAGATTACATCATTGACACAAAGAAACATTCAATTTAAATCCAGAATAAGGTGGCAGGATATAATAACCTTTTCAATGCATTGAATATTTCCAGGAGCCCTGTATAATCCATTATTTTTCTTTTTTTTTCTTCCCTCCCAATTGGTTTTGTCACATTCTTTTCCTTCTTCCCACTAACCCTGCCACTACCCAACCTAGACAAATGTGGGATGGTGAAGGGCACTCACATGTTTTTTTTTATTTAACCTTTATTTAACCAGGTGAGTTGACTAAGAACAATTTCTTATTTACAGCAACAACCTGGGAGCAATTAGGGTAAAGTGTCTTGCCCAAGGACACAACGACATTTGGTTTCTTCCAATCACGTGTCGCTGAGCCGGCTGATAACTTTCACACTGCTCATCCAACACGGAAGCCTTTAGTCAAATCATGCATGGGATGATTACGCTCACTAACTATACTATACAGGGATTCACTGGAAAGCAACGTGGCAATGTAGATAATCCAATTTATCATTCCAAAATATTAAGAGATGCACAAAATTATGGTACAATTGGGATTCTGTTTTCAAAGGCTTAACTGGGAGATCCTGTGCATATTGCAACAATAGCATGGGTGCTTCTCAAAAGTAGCCTTTACGGGAGTGCGAAGAAGTCCATAAAAAAACTCACATTAAATCTTGACTTGTTAGACATACATGTATGTGGAAATAGTTAAAAAATTCTCTTCAACAAAGTTTCCCAACTTGACAGAGCTTGATAGATCTTGCAAAGGAGAAAGGTGAAAAATGCTGATATCCAAAAATGTGTGCCAACCAAGTGTTGAATATAGGGGATTAATACATATGCAATACATTATTTTATGTTATGTATTTGTAGTTAATTTACAACAATTTGCAGATTTCATGTTTTGTTTTACATAAATCAGAACATAAAATTAAAAAAAATAAAGAATTGCTGGGCTCCAAATGATGTAGTGGGCTAAGTCGCTGCTTTGTTTGGAGCTCCAACACACACACACACACACACACACACACACACACACACACACACATAACGTGCACAGATTATCTAGTAATAGCAATTATGATATAAGATGTCTAGATTTTGCAACACCCTAATGAGGCTCCTCAAACTAATTTTCATTTTTTTACCGGTTGTTGTCTTAGATTCTAGCACAGCAGTCTTTCAGTTAGCCATGTGATCACATAAAGTAGTGCTAAAATAAAATGTTTCTAAATGTCATGACCTTTGCAGCCATGGAACATCTCCTCTTAAATAGCAATGTAACAAAGCCTACCTGACATGGCTGAATGTCATCCCAGATAAGCTCATCTCCTTTTAAATTTGCCCAAGTTGAGTATTAGCAACAGGAAGTGTGTGTGTGTGTGTGTGTGTGTGTGTGTGTGTGTGTGTGTGTGTGTGTGTGTGTGTGTGTGTGTGTGTGTGTGTGTGTGTGTGTGTGTGTGTGTGTG
>JACXGM010020857.1:0-17574 GCA_016801145.1 Umbra pygmaea | reverse complement strand
CCGGTACAGCCAGAAGAGGACTGGCCACCCCCTTGAGTCTGGCCTCTCTCTAGGTTTCTTCCTAGGTCCCTCCTACTAGGGAGTTTTTCCTAGCCACTGTGCATCACTTGTGTTGCTTGCTTTTGGGGGTCTCGGGCCGGGTGTCTGTCAAAGCACTTTGTGACAACTGCTGTTGTAAAAAGGGCTTTATAAAATAAATGTGATTGATTGATTGATTACAGGACTGCTCAACTATAAAATGTTTATGGCACTGATTGATCTGGTGACACCATTCATTAATGAGGATCAGGCTTAACCTTCAATTGTTTTTTTGTCATATTTGTTTGGTGTTCATATGTCTACAATTTCAAGAGTTTCTACAAATGTCATTAATATACTGAATGAAAACTTAGTACCTGTGTGTGGTGTGGCCTGAAAGAGATGATGTCCAAACACCTCTGCCTGTAAAGGGCAGAAACTCAGACCACACAGGATTCAAATAAACACTGAGCATTTTTTGATGTCCACAAAACAGAGGGCGAGGTCAGGCAGGCAGAGGTCAATACACAATAGAGACTGAAGCAGGTACAATACCAGAATCCAAGAATCGTAGTTAGAAGAAAGTCTGCAATCAGTACACAGTGTAGACCCAGGCTAAGGCACAAAAGGGCAAAATCCAAATACATAATCCAAAAGGCAGAAATAGGTCACAGCAGGCTTGGTCTATACAAAGAATAACAGGCTCAGTAAGAATGCTCGGAAGACAATCAATACCTCACAAAGACTTGACTGAATAAGCAGGTGTAGGGAGGCACACAGGTGCTTAGTATTCGGTTGATTGGGAGCGCAGTGGTGGGGCACGTTCGCTTGAGCCAGAGTCTTGGGAATTGTGATGGTGACTGGTTGTGGTGGTTTGAGGTACTGCAGGTAGAGGACGTCACAGAGCCCCCCTCCCTACGGGCGGCTCAAGACGGCTGAGACGATCGGAGTGGAGGACGTCCTCAGGGCCGAGGAGCAGGACGGGCCCGTGAAACGCTTGAATCAAGGCAGGGTCAAGAATGTCAGCCGCAGGCACCCACAACCGTTCCTCCGGTCCATAACCAACCCAATCAACCAGGGATTGAATGGTGCCCCAATGACGTCTGGAGTCCAACAGATCTCTGATAGCATAGGCGAGTTCACCACCAACGTCCAGTGGAGGCGGAGGCTGTGTGGGAACTGGAGGATACATGGGACTATAACGGACATGTTTTAATAGGGACTCATGGAATGAGGATGATAATCGATATTGGCGGGGCAGTTGGAGACGGTAGGTGACTGGGTTGATTCTGTGCATTACCTTATATGGGCCGATATACCTAGGGATGAACTTCCTGCAGGATTGACGTCATCCTTTAGAGAGGCCCACCAGTACTTCTGGGACAGCAGCTGGATGGTTTTGGTGACCCCGGATGACCAGTACTTAGTAAAGTGTAACACCAGTGTAGTAATTGAGGTCGAATGGATGCTGGCACAAAGGTGTACCCGGGAGGCGTGGTAGATGGTGCTGGTTGTGTAATCAGGGCATTAGAGATTAATGAATCAATATCCCACTGAAAGGGTCTTACCATACAGGTAGATGGAAGGATGGTCTCCGGAGGAGAGGTCTTAGCTGGGACGTCAAACTGGCGGAACAGGGAGTCTGCTTTTGCATTCTTCATGCCTGGAATGTAGGAGACAGTAAAATCAAAATGAGGAGATCCCGGGAAAGTCCTTGTCGATAGACGGTGAGGAGTGCTGTGTCGCTCCAGCCTTTACCGGCTGCCAGGGTGCGGAATTACAGGGCGTAGTCGGCTGCGGAACATAGGCCCTGCTTGATTTCAGACAGGCGATCTCCGGTGCTGCGCCCAGTAACAGAATGATCTAAGATCTCCTAAAAGAGCTGTAAGAACACGGTCATATAAGAAAGAACCTCTGTGTTAGTGTGCCACACAGTGGTTGCCCACTCCAGTGCCTTACCCGTCAATAAGGAGATGATAAAATCCACTTTGTATTTGTCTGTGTGAAAAATAGCTGGTTGGTGGTCTAGGAATAATGAGCATTGCATTAAGAAGCCCCTGCATTGACTCTGGTGATCCATCATATTTACTGTGCATTGACATGGGTGGAGAGAAGGATGGAGGTACCTGAACCACAGGGGGTTGTGATGACACTGTGGACTGTCTGAGTAAGTGGCAGAGCTTGTCGAGACGCTCCTCCTGTTGGGTCAGTAGGGTGTTCAGCTCGTTTGGGTTCATCTCTGTATTAGTTTTAGGTAAGGTATTCTGTAACGGGCAGAAACTCAGACCACACAGGATTCAAATAAATGCTGAGCATGATTTAATGTCCACAAAACAGAGGGCGAGGTCAGTCAGGCAGAGGTCGATACACAATAGACTGAAGCAGGTACAATACCAGAATCCAAGAATCGTAGTTAGAAGACAGTCAGCAACGGTACACTGTGTAGACATGGGCTAAGGCACAAAAGGGCAAAATCCAAATACGTAATCCAAAAGACAGAAAAAGGTCACAGCAGGCTTGGTCTATACCAGGGGTAGGCAACTCCAGTACTGTAGGGCCAAAACACTCAGATTTTTTATCTTTTTTTTCTCTTCATTGAGAATCAGTAACCACCACAACACAATTTAACACAAACTGCAAATTACTAGTACTCTGTGAAATAGTCAGTAATTATATAATGCCAATATTTAAAGGTTTACGCATACTAACACAAAAACATAAGCAATATATTGCACAAACATTCCATTTGTAATTGACATTTATTTAAATCTACTTATTTATGTACACTGGTGCCTCCTTGTGGTGGGCTTGTGTAGCTGTGTTGTTGAGCACAAAACAGTGCAGTCTGTAGTAAATAACGCAAGAGGCCCACCATCAGAACAGAGTGGCCATTGGACCATATGGTCATTAGACACGCTTGAAAACAAGATGGTTCATATCAAGGGGCTGTCAATCAATAAACTAAATATACATACAATAATCAAATAATTTAAATATACTTAATATTTCTAGTAAATATTACACTATATGAAGGATGTATAATATAGAAATTGATATCAAGTGGCTGAACTCAAACCTCTGACTGAAAGCATAGGATTGTAATGATCACCTGGGGACAATGTCTTTAGTACAACAATAATATTTAATCAACAAGAGTAGCAATGTACAAATGTACGAAAAGGGAGGTCAGGACTGGCAGAGGTACGGTACACTATGGAGGCTTTCAGAGCATGCAGTGGTCGGTACACACGGGAGGCTTTCAGAGCAGACAGAGGTCGGTACACACGGGTGGTAGTCAGGGCCAGGCAACTGTCAGATCCACAAGGCAGGTAGTTACGGCAGGCGGGGTTCGGTACCAGCCGCGATCGGTGGATTTTAATTGGGGAGGACGGGCTCGTATTATGCTCGGGACGGGAGTGAATGGAATGGTGCGCATCGCACAAAACCCAGAGTGCAAAACATAAAAACACTGGGTTTTGTGCGTTGCGCACCATTCCATTCACTCCGGTCCCGAGCATAATACGAGCCCATCCTCCCCAATTAAGATCCACCGACCGCGGCTGTTCGGTACACTGAAGAAACTCAAGGCAGAGGTACGCAGGGATTATCCAAACAGAAGTATCACAGTATTCCAAAAAAAAGGTCAGACCAGAAAGGCGATAGGGAATAATGCTCAGTATGTCGAATAGCTTACAAACAATACCTTACAATAAGTGTGTCAAACAATCTGGTATAAATACCCACATGAGGTGACACAGTTGTTAATACTCAGGTGATAGGGAACTGGACAGAGGGGTGCATTCATGGCGATCATGTTCCTGATGGTTTGCGATGCTTGGAGGTGCGTTTTGGGGTGATGGAGAATTGCGATTCGTCACAAGCATACAGGGCTTTATGATCAAGGCAAATGTTACTAATAGCTAAAGTGCTCCAGAACTGCAACAAATAAATGCACTGCAACAATTAAATGCACTGCAACAATTAAACAATTAATCAATTAGTTGATTGAATAAAAAAGTATTATCTGCAACAATTTTGAGTGATTTTTCAAGCAAAGTATTCCACAACACATCTACAGTGAATAGCAAACATACTATTAAGAAGATTTTTTATTATAAAATAACTATAAACAAAGAAACGTGTGTGTGTGTACAGTGAATAGCAATTTCAGTGTGTAGTGTGTACAGTGAATGTGTGTGTGTGTGTCTTATCACATTAATTTTGCCCTTCTCTTTTTCTGGCAAAACTTTCAATTACCCTATTATTAAAGTCAGGAATGTCCCTGATAAGTTTCTTTCCATGGAGAGCATTGCCAGAGCATTCAGCCGATCCTGTGTCATGGTGTTTCTCATGAAGGTCTTGATCCTCCTGTGCATTTATCCTATGTAAGCTGCACTTCCTTTTGTGTGTGCAACAAGCATAGTGTGCACATGCTGTGCATCTGCCTAGGTGCCTTTGACTAATTTGCTGTTAATAAAACAATGACATGCTGCGCCATTGACTTTAGACCTGGGCACGTATTCATAAAGCTTCTAAGAATCCTCTTAGAAAACTCCTAATTTAGCTTAAAAACCTCTACGTAGGAGTCTTAGCTGAAGAGCGATTCCAGACCGATCTAAGAGCAGCTCTGAGCAAGGAAAAGACAAAAACTGTCATCTTAGTGAGGAGGCGGGGCTGACCCCGTTGCTATGTATGACACAATATTTGAAGACTGTGATTGGTTGGTTGTCCAAGAAGGAGAAAACAGAGCGATTTTAAGTATTCCGTGAAACTGCCACGGATTTAAAATTTCAGAATCTGTGGCAGTTTCACAGAATTTTCTGCCATTCTGTGAAACTCCCACAGAGTTTGAAGTTAAGTGTCTGTGGTAGTATCAAAGATTTTTTGAGAGATCATGTTGAATAATTCGGATGTGGGTTCCATCAATTACTCCGACAACACCAGGGAAGGCTGCTATATTCATAAATGCAGTTTTTTGTGCCTGCAAGGTGGGAATGTCCAGTGGAAAGGAAATGCACTGCGACACAATAAGAGGTTCTAAAAGTGCTGTTTGTGTGATCACTCTGCTTACTGAAGGTTGTGAAAGACCTAAATCATCACTGCTGCCTTGTTGCATTTTCCCAGCTGCCAAATATCTTAATGTAGTCATTACTTTAATTTCTGGCACTATGGCATTTCTGTACTGTGTCAGAGATGTTAGCGTGTCTCTAATAAGATCGGTCACAAACATGATCCCTGCACGATCTAATCTAATCTTATTGACTCACTGTCATCCGTTGTCTGCAACACATTTCTTCTCCCTTTTGGTAATTCCGCCGTTTTCTCCTCTACTGAAGGAACTCTTAAGCCTCTTAAAAGTCCTTGTCTGTATTCCTACCAATTTTGACCTTAGGACCTCTTTTAAGAGTTAAGATGCTTTCTGAATAACTTTTTTCTTTACTAGGAATTTTGTTTAATTTTAAAAGTAAACGCCCACATTTTAAGTATTTTCTTAGAATTTTCTCACTAGGAGCTACTCTTTGCATTAAGATTTTTTATGAATATGGGCCCAGGTTTTTGTTGGTCAATGGCGCGATCACTTTCCGATGCCTCAAGATAGCAATACACCCAGAATAATCCTGAACACACCTCCCTGTTAGACCAGCACGTCCATGGGCGCAGGTGCATTTGCTATTTAAACGACGCAGGCGCTGGACGGGAAATTGACAACTGCGTCGGTCTTAAACTAGCAAAGACACTTGCGTTCAGGCATTGTGCTGCATTGCGCTGGGTGCAAGATAGGGCCCATGGAGTCTGTTAATTCGCATTCGGAGATCGACACCTGTGAGTTGTACAACACCTTTCTTTTTAGAAAACTCTGTGTACACAAACAATGTTCTTAATGCTCGAGTTCATGTGTACAGCCCCTGGTGGTACTTCAAGTAAAGTTTCATATTGTGTTGAGCCTTCTTAGTGTTTAAAAATATTTTTTCCCCAAATCTGTTTATTAGATTTTTCAGCAATGATGTTGAGAAAACAATGAACATTGCAAACGTGGTCCAAGCAGGGAATTATACAAATATTAATGCAAATGCAGAGCACTATTAAAACAATACAAATACTACGAGCAAGAGACAAAGAAAAGCAAAGAAAAACAAATGAAAGACAACAAAAACATAGACTGTGGGTTGGTCTGCTGCCCGTCATATCAGTAAGTACTTCACTCAGGGATACTTGGAAAATGCACGCCTCAAATGTATTGACATAAAGGGTCCCAGATTTTATAGAATTTTCTCAGTGAGCTCCTTAGTATACATCCAATTCTTTCCAATTTGGCAAACCCAAGAACTTCCCTTATCCAATGGGTATGCAGAGGTGGAGATGGAGATTTCCACTGTAATAAGATCAAGCGTCTGGCGAGTAGAGTGACAAAAGCTAAAAAGTCTTTTTCTGAGGAAGTGAGTGTAAACATGGGTGGGATTACGCCAAACAGTGCTACCATAGCATTTGGATTCATTGATCTCCCAATGACCTTGGACAATGAACTAAAGACTCTAGTTCATTCTGGATTCTGCCGAGTAAGATTTTAGAGAGGGGCAAGACCAAAACATATGAACATGGCTTGCAGGAGCTTGTTGACATCTATCACAAGTTGGATCAATTTCTTTATACATTTTAGAGAGCCTAACTTTGGTAAAGTGAGCACAGTGTATGATTTTGTACTGAATCAGTCCCAGGTTTTGAGATACGGTAGATGATTTGTGTACATTATCAAGAGCATCATCCCAAAGTTCATCAGTGATCACCTCTCCCAGTTCCTCCCCCAAAAGTGTCCTAACTGAGTTTACGCATGGAATGTATTAGTACATAAATATGTGATATCATCCCTCTAAGTCCCTCTATTGGTTGGAGAAAAGGATCCACTGGCGAGTCAATTGGTAAATTAGGAAATTGAGGGAATCAGTTTTTGACAAAGCTGCAGATCTGTAAATACCTGAAGAAATTTTCAGTTAAAACTTCTCAGTTAACTGTTGAAATGATGCAAAGTGTTATCAATATACAGGTATTTAAATGTCTTAATACCCAGGTTGAACCAGGTATTAAATATACCATCTGGTAAGGAAGGGGGGAAAGTATGGTTCACAATTTTTGGGGTGGCTGTAGAAAATGTTTGCAGACCAAAAGAACTTCTGAACTGATTCCAAGTTCTTAGGGATGATTTAACAATTGGATTCTTAGGCCCTGTCCCATTTCCCCCCCTTCCACTTGGTTTGAGTGCCCTCGACAGTAAAGTCCCCTCGACGAGGGAAGTGGGGGTGAAGATACAGTATTTCCCTATGAAATGGGACACCACTATATGCAAGTTAGCATAGCAAATGTGCTCATCTACGTCACGCGCAGCGTCAACGTGTCTACCGTTTGCAGCCTACTACTATTGAACATCATCAGATAGCTTCGTGAGATATTTTCTAACATTGCTGTTCAAAACTCAACAGTCGTTTGGATGTGCATCAAACTAACACATTCCAACATTTTTGGACATTTAAACATGCTTATTTGCAAAACAATTCAATTGTTCTTTTCCAGTGGTGTCCGCCATCTTGGTTGAAAAATTTGTCAGACTCGCTGAGTTTGCAAGGTATCCTGTGTAATTTCAACTCCCACCTCATTTTAAGCCTGCATAGGACCTCACTTTGTTTTGAGGGTTGATTTTAAGGGAATAATTGCACTCCCCCTTGCTCCCTAAAATATTGGGACACCCTACCCCAACACGAGAATGTGCAAAATCTAGGGTTAGGGCAGAAATCTAGGGGAAGGAGAGGTATTGGGTCAGGGCCTTAGTGTAGGGACCAGTAGAACTCTTAATAGGACAGTGAGCTAATGTTGAATGTGACACCGGGCCACAGGAAGCAGCTTCCATTTTAAGCCAGACAGGTGGGCAGCTGTGCAAGCTAAAATGTAGCCAGAAATGTATTATTCTAATATTGGCTACCCAGTAATAAAATACAAAATTTGGTAGTGCCATTCCCCCCGATGCTCTCGGCCTCTGTAAGAACTGTTTACATATCCTTGGTGTTTTCCCACCCCAAATTAAATCTAAAAATCAATTTTACAAAAAATGGTAAAGGGAAGAATAATGGGTATACACTGAAATAGATATAAGAATTCAGTGAGGATGTTTATCTTGACAGAGTTAATTCGGGCAGCTAAAGACAGGTTCAACACTGACCATCTGTCAAAATCCTTTTGTAGACAGGTCAGAAGGGGGTCAAAGTTGGCTTTGAAAATGTCCTTAAATTTAGCAGTTACCTGAACTCCCAGGTAGGTGAAGCTATGTTTTGCAGTTTTAAAGGGCAAGGTATGTAGTTGGTATTCATTTGCAACCAGTGGCGGGCCGTGCATTTTACACCTAGGTCTTCACTATCTTCCCAAATTAAAACGCATTATAATAACCTCACAATGACATTTAAGGGCTATAGGTTATTGTCATTCAGCATATAATGCACCCCATATTCATAGTGAAGATAAGTTTATTCCACTCGATAAAGGTTATTTAACACGAGGCTCAACACCTTTGAGGCTTACAATACACTAATTGACCCGAAACGACTGAAACCATAAGAATATAACACTACGCACTATGACAGGATGTGGCATTACACATACCTATAGCCATCGGATAGCCAAAATCAATGTCCTAACCAATTAAACAAGAACTAACTCACAACCAGTGTTGGGTATAACTCGTTAGAAAAAAAGTAACCTAATGCGTTACTAGTTATATTTATAACGACAAAATGACAGAAAAAAAACTAGTTATTTTCAAGTAATATTTTCCCCTGTTATTCCAATAAACACGCATTGAAAATGTGCATAATGTTACGGAAAATGTCCAATGTGCTTTAACAGACGATGAGAACGCACTTTATGGAATTTTTAACAGTAGGCTACATAAGGTGCGCAAGGATTCAAGTGGCACGTGTGTATTTGGAACGTGTGTATTTGTGCCAGTAAACACACATTCAGAATGCTTATAATTCTGCCAGCAAACAGATCTAAACTGTACCCTTTAGACCAGAGGTGGGCAAACTACAGCCCGCGGGCCAGATGCGCCCCGTCGGGTCCTTTGATCTGGCCCGCTAGGCGTTTTTACCCTCCACAGTCTCCCACGATTGTATCGCGATTATCTCACGGACCATATAGGCTAGCAACTAAAGCTTGGTAACGTTGGAAAGATGAAGATCAGCCGGAAATAATGAGTTTTGGCCCATCCATGTGAGTTTATCATAGCCGGAGCTATCGCGCCTCGAAGTCGGTCATGTTTTTTGACTTTTTTACTGAACACAGTACAGACAGGAAGTAGGACATGAAAATGACAATAGCAATGCTGCAATGATGTAGGACATCATCTTGCACAAAACCAATATGGTTGGAAAGAGGGGGTTCCGCTGATAAGATAATGCCAATGTAAATAATAAGGAGTGGTTCGTTTATGTGGATTAATGACAGCCCAATGTCCCCTTTAGACTCAATATTTCTGGTTCAGGACTGCTCAATGTATTCACCATGTGACTCCATTAATTTCAGAAGCATTACTAGGAGTCAAATTCCATTGCATATTGTATGAAAAGTCAAAATCATTTTTATCTGTATTTCTTTACTCAGTTAAAATTTGTTATATACTCAGACATTGAGATGAAATTGGTTTTTTACATACAAACACTCATACATTCATCAGAAATAGGCTGATCATATTGGTCAATTGGATCATGCCCAGAGAAAGTTGTTACCACAAGTCTGCACTCGACATGATCAGGCAATCACTATCTAGGGGCGGCAAGGTGGCCTAATTGTTTGGGGCCCATGATTCATTTTTGAAGAAGCCCCCAGAAGAAAGGTTCAACCCCCCCCCACACACACACACAAACACACTACCAAGGTGAAGCCTTTATCATTCATATCATTATTTCAGTCAATGCGGCTGTACGTTTTACTCAGCTTTGTGTTGTTTGTATTACCGTACAGGTAGATGGCAGTAACTACATTGGAAATAACATGGCTCCCATTCAGTGCAAGCGATTGACTCTTCAACAACTTTACGTATTGGATTTGGAACGGTTACTAGAAGTGTTGAGATTGCGATAACAACGTAATGCAGCAATAAAAGGCAAACAGGAACAAGGATATACACAAAAATATAGCCAATTATACTTATCAACAGAGGGAATCAGAAATAAAGGCCTGCCTCTAACAAAAGCCTGCTTCAAATAAAAGCCGGTTGCCTTCTGCAGTAGAGGTAAATAAAGGCCTGGTCTTCATTTGAGGAATTACAGTAGGCTACATCGTATTTACTTTAAGTTATATTTCTTAACGTTAGTATGTCAGAACTCAGAAATATTACCAGAAGTTTTGCAAACTACCGACATTTGTCTTTCCTCGCTGAAGGTGGCTTTCAGAGGCTAGGTCCGGGGCGTTCCTCATGTCGTTTTCTACAGTTAAAGTATGCACCAAATTGCATCCTTCATTCTTTCCTGTACTTAAATGTACGATGATCGGTATCGGCCCATCCCTAGTTAAGGTCCTGCTAGTGAAAATATTTAAAAATCCATCAAACTCACCAAAGCTGCTCATTATTTGAAAACGAATTCCGTCCTACTTTCTCTTTTAAAAAGACTTCTATCACGCGGTTGTACAGCACATCTTTGCGTTAAGTTCCAATAAAAGATATTGCCATTCTGCTAAAAGTAAAAAATCTAACAATCTAAAAATGGAAAGTTTAAAGAAATCAGAGACGGGAGAGCTAAGCTGGGAGAGCTAAGCTAGTTCTTGTTCAGATGGCAAACTTTTTTTTACTTTTTTTTGCTTAACTTTATTGAACTGCCCCTCCTATCAGCAACAGAAACAATGCTGACGTAAGGCTAGAACACACCCAACATGGTAAAGTCGAAATCTGATTGGTAAAAAATATGACAATCAACAACATGATCCTGATGGGCTTCAACAGCAGACGGTATTCACTCGGAAATCTGAAGGCCCTAGTCTACCCGGAGACAACACAGATGAAAAAATCTTATTGGATAAAAGCTTTCATTTATATGAGCTGCGCTAAAAGCAAGGCAACTGAAAAGAACATACTGTAGCAATGAAATCACCATATAGAATCACCACATAGACTAATTTAAATGAACTTTGTAAAATATATATCGTGTTAATGAAAAAATATATGAATAAAGTACAAAAATACATTTCTGATTCTGATTATCTTTGGGCCTGCAGAGAAGGCCTTGCAGGCCCTGATGGCCCACCACTGTTTGCAACCTTATTCAAGGGAAATAACTCGCTTTTATTTAGACTCAATTTATAGCCAGATATGGCACCGGATGAATAAAGAACAGAGAGAGTCACAGGGACAGAGACCGAGAGGTTGGAGACATGAAGAAGATCATCGGCATAAAGAGAGACTCTTTGTTCCACTCTGTTTCTAACAGATACTGGTGATGCGGGGGTCACTTCGAAGCGCAATGGAGAGGGGCTCCATAGCTAAGGTAAAGTGTAGAGGGCTCAACGGATACCCCTGACAGGTGGATCGATGGATGGGAAAGTATTGGGTATGGGGTGTTATTTGTCCTCACTGAAGCTAATGGGGCTGAATATAATAACTTCATCCATGAGATGAAGCCACCACCAAAGCCAAATTTCTTCAATGTATAGAAAATATATCTCCACTCCACGTGATCAAAAAATAGTTTGTGTTAAAAAATCACCTAAATTAAAAAAAGAGTGCCTATTTTTAATAAACCCAGTCTGGTCGGGGGAGATAATGGTTGGTAACACAACTTCCAAGTGTAGGGTGAGCATTTTGGATAACAATTTAAAATCCACATTTAACAAGCCGATTGGCCGAATAAGAGGAACAAGTAAGGGGATCTTTATCCTTTTTTAGAATAAGGGAAATATAAGCTTGATTAAGTGTTGGGGGCAAACTAAGAGATTGAAATGACTCGTTATACATATACATCAAAACAGGGGCCAATATATGTTGAGTTTTCCTATAAAACTCTATTGGGTACCTGTCCGGCCCTGAAAATTTGCTATCCTGCATAGCTGTAGCAGCAGCAAGCTCAGTATTGCTCATTGGGCTCTCCAGCTGCTGTGCCATATCAAGATGAACTGAAGGCGACTCAAAAAAGGTGATGAAGTCATGTATGTCAGCAATTGTGGTCAATTGTACTACCAGAAGGATTCAGAATTTGGGAGATTTGGTGGGAGGAAGCATTTTTTTGTAATTAATGTGCCAGTAACTTGCCAGCTTTTTCTCCCTGTTCATAATAATTACTTCTGGATTTGAGCAGTACTTCAACAGTATGGTCCATAGTCAGTGTGTTAAACTCTGCAAAGAGAGGCGCTCCCTATACACATCTAGAGGTGGTGAGGTGGAATAGATGTCATCCAGCTGAGCAATGCACCGCGTTAAGTCAGTAAATTTTTCCCTCTTTCGCATATTCATGTTTTACGTATGAGATTATCTGCCCTCTGATGTATGCTTTATAAGGTTTCCCAGAGCAATGACGCTGAGATGTCAGGGGTCTTATTTATACTTAGAAACATATCAGTTTGGTCAGAGGTCATCCCCACAAAGTTTTCATCGGAAAGCCAACGCGTGTTGAAATGCCAGGGGGTGCGTGAATGAACACAGCTTCCAAATTGACTCATAGTGACAGAGGCTTGGTCCGAGTTGACAATAGACTCATATGAACATGAAGTCACTGAGGAGAGAATTATGTTATCTATCAAAAAATTGTCTATACAAGTAAATGAGTACACTTTGACCCTTAAATATATATTTTTTTTTTTAATTTTTCTGCAGTGTGGCTGATAGAACATGAACCAGCTGCACAGGATAATTGGAGGGAGGAGTCATTGATGAACGGCAGTGTTGTAGTCAAGACCACCTAACCCGAGACCAAGACAAGACCAAGACCAGAGTGTATCAAGACCGAGACAAGACCAAGACTTTTAGGGGCCGAGACAAAGCCGAGACCAAGACCGAGGAAGGGTGAGACCGAGTCAAGACCAAGACCAGCGCCCCACACGTCACATTAAAATGTGAAACATGATCAAAAGAGCTTCTCAAATTGATCTGAAAGATTCACATTCCCATGAAAACACTGATATTTAACTCTGAAAGCTGGGTGACTTCCATCATTTAGTACAGAATGTAACACAATTATTCATTGTTCATCACTAAAGTTGTCACTTTTCTCCACCTTTTATCAACAATACATAAAGTTATGTTGTTTTTAAACCAACAACAATCCTTTTTTTTCAAATCCACATAGCTAAATGTGTAAAATAAATGCCAAACATTCAACATTTTAAATGCAGAAAAACTGTGTATTGTAATGAATACAGTAATTCTATGTGAAATGTTGATGTTTAGGAACAACTATTGTAAGTAAGAGTCTTTTATAGCTTTTATGTGTAATCAAAGCAACAAAAAATATCTAACACAAAGAGGTCAGAAAATCAGTGGCCTAATTGCATGTGATTTATACAAGTACAAAATTGATTTAATTGGGAGCAGTTTCATCAAAAAGTAAACACAATATAAATTAATGGTATTTTTGCCATCACATTTTTCAAGTAGGTAAACAAGGAAGTTAAATGATTTTTATGGTATGAGCCAGAGAGTGTGTGCTGGTAAAAAGTAATACATTTGATCTGCAACTGTAAATTGGAACTTAAGAATTAGCTCTCTGTACGTAACGTGCCATGTGCCATAAAGTAACCTGTTTAATTTACTAGTAATTTTTCATATATGTTGAGGCTCATTACTCAGTATTCATTCTCTGCTCATATCTCTAGGTTAGCTCTCTCACCCAAACGAGCGAGCATCACATCAGCCTTAATGTTGGGAGCTGTATGCAGCTGACATTAGCTAAAGTCGATGTAACTTAACATTAGCTACACATGCGCAGCAGTTTGTCTACATTACTCATTAATGAAATGAGACTATGGTGCGACAAAAATTTGCTTTGGAGCAGGAGCATCGATAAGAGGACTCGTTAACGTCGAGGGTATACAATAGCGATGGTTCATAAAACTTAGAACCCAGAACCGTATATAAAGATGGCTTATATGGCTCTGTTAGAACCGGTTCTCGAGTGGAACCGGTTTTTAATCCCCATCCGAGGCAGGTTGCTAACGTTAGCTAGTCAGCTTTGCTAAACATCACTCTTACACATAGCTTACCTTTCTTTGTGCTTCCTTTTTAAGTGACGATAAAAGTTTGAACAAAAATACATAATTAGCCATGAGTCACATTACTGCTTGGATTTGAATCAGTACGTTTTACATCCAATAAAAGCTCCAATAAAGATGTTAACAAAAATAGACAATATACTGGCAATTTAGTGATATTTCCACAGCTATGGTCTTGACTGGTCTTGAAAAAAAGTCCAAAGTCCTCAATGTCCGAGACCGAGACAAGACCAAGTACAAATGCGGTCGAGACCGAGACGAGACCATCAAAAAGGACCGGTCTCGAGTACTACAACACTGATGAATGGTAATGATCACTTGATGAGCACCACCTTTATAGAACAGAAATACAGAGAACAGAACTGACACCCAAAAAGTAAACACATAGATATACACTCACCTAAAGGATTATTAGTAACACCATACTAATACTGTGTTTGACCCCCTTTCGCCTTCAGAACTGCCTTAAATCTATGTGGCATTGATTCAACAAGGTGCTGAAAGCATTCTTTAGAAATGTTGGCCCATATTGATAGGATAGCATCTTGCAGTTGATAGAGATTTGTGGGATGCACATCCAGGGCACAAAGCTTCCGTTCCACCACATCCCAAACATGCTCTATTGGGTTGAGATCTGGTGACTGTGGGGGCCATTTTAGTACAGTGAACTAATTGTCATGTTCAAGAAACCAATTTGAAATGATTCGAGCTTTGTGACATGGTGCTTTATCCTTCTGGAAGTAGCCGTCAGCGGATGGGTACATGGTGGCCATAAAGGGATGGACATGGTCAGAAATAGTGCTCTGGTAGGCAGTGGCATTTAAACGATGCCCAATTGGCACTAAGAGGCCTAAAGTGTGCCAAGAAAACATCCCCCAAACCATTACACCACCACCACCAGCCTGCACAGTGGTAACAAGGCATGATGGATCCATGTTCTCATTCTGTTTTACGCCAAATTCTGACTCTACCATCTGAATGTCTCAACAGAAATTGAGACTCATCAGACCAGGCAACATTTTTCCAGTCTTCAACTGTCCAATTTTGGTGTGCTCTTGGAAATTGTATCCTCTTTTTCCTATTTGTAGTGGAGATGAGTGGTATCCAGTCGGGTCTTCTGCTGTTGTAGCCCATCCGCCTCAAGGTTGTGCGTGTTGTGGCTTCACAAATGCTTTGCTGCATACCTCGGTTGTAACAAGTGGTTATTTCAGTCAAAGTTGCTCTTCTGTCAGCTTGAAGCAGTCGGCCCATTCTCCTCTGACCTCTAGCATCAACAAGGCATTTTTGCCCACAGGACTGCCGCATACTGGATGTTTTTCCCTTTTCACACAATTCTTTGTAAACCCTAGAAATGGTTGTGCGTGAAAATCCCAGTAACTGAGCAGATTGTGAAATACTCGTACGTCTGGCACCAACAACCATGCCACGCTCAAAATTGCTTAAATCATCTTCCTTTCCCATTCTGACATTCTGTTTGACATTCAGGACAACACCCCTAAATGCATTGAAGCAACTGCCATGTGATTGGTTGAGTAGATCATTGCATTAAGGAGAAATTGGACGGGTGTTCCTAAAAATCCTTTAGGTGAGTGTGTGTATATATATAGAGGTATAAAGAATACACACATTGGAGAACAAAACACACCCTCTCCCAAAAAAACACAAACCCACAAAGGTGTGTGTTACCTACAACAACCACATTAAAGGACCCCCGTCTAACAGTACAGATCCATATATGACAGACACGACTGGCGCGTGGTGCCCGGGATGCCCCCCTTAATTTGTATGTTGTTCCTCAAGTAAAGCTGTGGGTGTGGGTTTGCCAGTGGGGATTGTTGTGTCTTCCCTCTTGAAGTGATGTGTATTATGAGGTATTTATGTATTTATTAAATTTTTCTTAAAGTCCCTCAGAATCTTTCTACCTACCAACGGTAGGTACCAATTCAAGTCATCTGTTGAATTAACATTTTATTTTACACACAAACTTACCAGGGACTCGAACGATAACTGTCACCCTCTTCCAGGCAGAACTGTGCTGGTTATTGTCCCTGTATGACAATAAAGATGGATCATACAAATTGGGGAATCCAGCTACAGCCACAATCAGTTTCTCCTCCATTTTTGTTACATCTACAAGAAAGGAACCACGGCGAGCCTTCCCCCGTCTTCCCCCGAGACAGAGGTACACATGAATTACACAAAGGATACAAAAACTGTCAAAATTACACAATAATTGGTGTAAGTACATGTACAATTAGTGCAACAGAAATCTGAGTTTGAGAGGTAGATAAATTGTTATGTAAAGTGGCAGGCTAATAGAGTGTAATAAATTAACACTTGAGCATGACGGTGCAAATGGATATTGTGCAAATAATAGATGATAAATAAGTTAATGTAAATAAAATGCTGCCCAAGCAGCCCAATACGAAGGCATCATGGGGCAAAAAAACTAAGGCACTAGATCAGATGAGGAGAGGTAGTGTACATGTGAGGGACAGAAGCTCTGATACCCATGATTTAAAGGATATGAGGTGACCGGTGGTAAGCATAACCATGGGGCTAGCCCCTCCTACCTTACAAAACAATAGCAAGCAAGCATGGGGCTAACCATTCCTACCATAGAAAACAATAGCAAGCATAACAATGGGGCTAGCCCCTCCTACCATAGAAAACAATAGCAAACATACACTGTAAAAAAAATAATGTAAATTTTACAGTAACTTACTGGCAGCAATTGGCCAGTGATGCTGTAATTTGGTTTTACAGTACAATTACTGTAATTGATTTTACAGTACACCAAATGTAACTGTAATCCAATTTACAGTACCAAATAAGTTACTGTAATGTAATGTACAGTACCATCTCCCTTAATGTAATTTGATTTACAGTACTACAGCCCTTACTGTATTATAATCTACAATAACACAACCATTACTGTAATCCATTTTACAGTACCAAGTCTGTTAATGTAATATATCATATACATTTTATTTGAATATATCCCAGCATGCCTTTTTAGGTGATTGTGAGGGATACCCAAACATGAGTGTGCTTGCAAAATAGCAATCCAACATGTGTACTATTTTTTGCACCCACATCCTGCATTCAGAATGACGGCAATGTTAATATACTGTCAGACCAAGACTAGCTAAACTATGTCAATTGGAACAACGATCTCAGTAATGGTTGGACTATTTCCTCACAGATTTTTATGCTTACAGATAGTATTGGTTTGGAAAATAAAAGATGATTAAACACATTTCATAATATCACATAAAGTTTTATATTAAAGTCCAAAAATATCAAGAAAACTTT
>JACXGM010020856.1:0-17574 GCA_016801145.1 Umbra pygmaea | reverse complement strand
TGGCACAGTCTTGAAGGACACTTGCTGTCCTCTTACAAAATAGTCTATAGCTCCTTGGTCATTGATTCTATCATTCTAAAACTTTCAACATATGTTGTCAACCACTGGGGGATATAATTAGATGTGTTTCCAGGACCCTATCTCAATATATGGTTTTGTACTTGTCTTTCAAACAGGATGTAGAAAAATATAAACAAAAGATAATTATGCATTTTCTTTATTTCATCTTGTGACAAATTCACTGTGTAAATGTATTCTAAATAAATTATAGATTTCCAAGAAATTCAAAGTCTTTCCTTTTCAAAAATATCAACCATATGTTTCTGCTTGCTTCATGTACAGTGTAACAAGAAGTTAACTTTGGGTATGTTTTTTTGTCAGAATTTCACAATCAGAGCCCGATCCCTAAGAGGTTAAGTACGCCTTACATCAGTTGCTCCCGACGTCAGAATTTTTTCACTATTTTTCAAATTCACACACTATAATTTGGAGTGTCAAGTCCAAAATAGAGCTTAATGGTCACAGCCGTAAGCGCTATTTCTGGAGAGGGGTCAATGATGCTTATAGGGAAAAAAACACCAACTACACTTTGTATCATGGTGTTGGCGCACTGATGTTTTTTTTGGGGGGGTGAGCTCTGAAGGCAAGGGGAACCTAGTGAAAATAATGGCAAGATGAATGCAGCATGTTATCGGACAATACTGACAAACAATCTGCATTCTTCTGCATGAAAGCTGCTTATGGGATGCTCTTGGACATTCCAGCACGACAATGACCCTAAAAAGGCCAAGTTGAACCTCCAGTGGTTCCAGGAGAAAAAGGTGACGTTTCTGGAGTGGCCATCAGTCTCCTGACCTTAATATCATCGAGCCACTCTGGGGATATATTAAACATGCAGTTTGTGCAAGACAACCAAAGACACTGCATAACCTAGAGGCGTTTTGCCAAGACAAATGGGTAGCTATACTACCTACAAGGATTTATTGAGTGAGGGTATGCAGACAGAGGTCATTTTATTATTTTCTTTGTTGTTATGATTTGTTTTATGATTCTGTTATGACCTACAATTGAATATCTCCCAAGATAAATATTTTTTTTTACCTGCTCAATCAGGGTTTCTTTAAAAATCTTACATCTATTACCAATTCTCCAGGGGTACGCAAACTTTTGAGCACAAATGTAAAATATCTAATTCAGTAATACAAAAGCATTTGATGGGTCAGCAATGCACTGTATCTCTACATCTGTACAAGATTTGCAGTAGCTTGCATTTACACTGCTATTGAAGCAACATGAAAACCTCTGATGAAACATCTCAATGCAGATAATAAAAAAAACATTGATAATTGATATTTGTTAAGTGGGAGAGGGTTACCAATTGTCATTTAATGAACCGGTTTTCATTTCCTCGGTTTGACATTTACGATGATTCATTGTGGAGCACTCTTCAAACAGGCACTGCTACACAGAATACCCTGTTTCAAACAAAGGTCTGACCCTGGGATGGCCCTGTGTTCAGCTCCACTACACATCACATTAACCCAGTATTATTCCATTATTGTTGGAAATTAGTTTTTGTCCACATCTTGTTGGCTTAATTCTGAATATAGTGCACTGCTGAATATTGCATTTTTACCATGCCAATAACTCCCTCCAAGCTCCTGGGGTTCTATTATTAAAGGGCCTTTACTGGTTAGAAGTTTTAATTGCTAAGCTACCGAATGTCTCAAAATACCTCAAATGCTAGGGCTTTTAAAGTTAAGGAGTTCACGCATTCACTCAGAGCTTTTTAAATGCTGTACTGGCATTAACTTGAAAAATATTTATTGTAATATAGAGTGTTTGACCTGTGCAGCATTTGTCTATGTTATGAGTACTTAACCAATGATTTTGGTCTATAGAGCAATATTTGTCATGAATAAGAAAGCTGTAAATATTCTCAATCTCACAACAGCCCTTTAAGTTACACAGTTAAAGTTGAGAGATTAATTATTATCGTCGGGTACATCACACACAACATATTGGTAGTACTGTTAGTGTACAAGTGAAATGATGTCTGACGCTATTACACAGCAGGGGAAATTAGCTCTCAAATTTGGCTCAAATTTGTTGTTCAGCCGTTTAAAACGCAGTATTTATAGACACATGAGCATTGCAATTTTTAAATGTTTTGTCTGGTAGCATTGGTAAACTTTAGATGTGTGTAGTGGAAAATGAGCTTCATTTCAATCTTAAAAAATTGAAACGGCATAGTTGGTGGAACACCAATAGCTATTCAAGTCATTTTTAGTTTAAACGTTATTTTACCGGGCAAGTTGACTGAGAACACTTTCTCATTTGCAGCAACGGCCTTGGGAAAGGGAGGGAGAGGAGGGGGAGAGGGGAATGAATGAGCCAATTGAGAGATAGGGATTAATAGGTTGCCATGATGGGGCATTGGGATTTATCTTTAGACCAGAGGGAAGAGTGGCCCCTACTGGCCCTCCAACACCACTTCCAGCAGCACTGGTCTCCCATCCAGGGACTATCCAGGCCCAACCCTGCTTAGCTTTATAAGCAAACCAGCAGTGCAATACAGGGTTCTATGCTGCTGGTTATGATGCTGTCACGAACCAGGATTCCACTTTATTTACCTGCCCCGTGCATGCCTAACACATTGTTAGTACACATATATTAGTATATTAGTATAAAATAACAAACATTCTACTTGTAAATTACAGCTCCCCGAATTAATATTTGTAGCTGAACATCTCTAACTACATTGCAGCATATATGCCTTTGCCTATACAGTGCCTTGCGAAAGTGTTCGACCCCCTTGAACTTTTCAACCTTTTTCCACATTTCAGGCTTCAAACATAAAGATATGAAACTGTAATTTTTTATGAAGAATCAACAACAAGTGGGACACAATCATGAAGTGGAACGAAATTTATTGGATATTTCAAACTTTTTTAACAAATAAAAAACTGAAAAATTCGGTGTGCAAATTTATTCAGCCCCTTAAATTAATACTTTTGTAGCGCCACCTTTTGCTGCGATTACAGCTGTAAGTCGCTTGGGGTATGTCTATCAGTTTTGCACATCGAGAGACTGAAATTTTTGCCCATTCCTCGAGCTCAGTGAGGTTGGATGGAGAGCATTTGTGAACAGCAGTTCTTTCCACAGATTCTCGATTGGATTCAGGTCTGGACTTTGACTTGGCCATTCTAACACCTGGATATGTTTATTTGTGAACCTTTCCATTCTAGATTTTGCTTTATGTTTTGGATCATTCGCTTGTTGGAAGACAAATCTCCGTCCCAGTCTCAGGTCTTTTATTTTTATTTTATTTTTTATTTAACCTTTATTTAACCAGGTAAGTTGACTAAGAACAGTTTCTTATTTACAGCAACAACCTGGGAGCAATTAGGGTAAAGTGTCTTGCCCAAGGACACAACGACATTTGGCTCAGTCGGGAATCGAACTGGCAACCTTCTGACTACAAGTCTGACTCCCTACCCACTGAGCCATCTGCGCCCCTTTTGCAGACTCTATCAGGTTTTCTTCCAGAATGGTCCTGTGTTTGGCTCCATCCATCTTCCCATCAATTTTAGCCATCTTCCCTGTCCCTGCTAAAGAGAAGCAGGCCCAAACCATGATGCTGCCACCACCATGTTTGACAGTGGGGATGGTGTGTTCAGGGTGATGAGCTGTGTTACTTTTACACCAAACATAACGTTTTGCATTGTTGCCATTGTGTTCAGAAATGGCTTTCTTCTTGCCAATCTTCCATAAAGGCCAGATTTGTGCAGTATACGACTGATTGTTGTCCTATAGACAGACTCGTCCACCTCAGCTGTAGATCTCTGATCAGTCTTCTCCTTGTATGAGCTGAAAGTTTAGAGGGGCGGCCGGGTCTTGGTAGATTTGCAGTGGTCTGATGCACTGAATGTTCCAATAGACACTGTTGGAAGCATAGTTTACAAGTTCTATGTTATGGGAACAGTGGTTGCACTATACGGACAGGGCCGAAAAAAGAAGTGTGTCGTGAAAATTGCTCAATTGACTGCTGCAAGTGCAATCCAAGTTGCAGTTTCTCAAAAAATTCTAGCTCTTATTCTTATTATTTTTCATTCACTTTTAGGCACCCTTTCAGTCCCCTGAATATTCACACTTTTGATTTTATTTCAGGTGTAGCTTACGTGTCCAATTATTGTACATGTTGCTTGTAAGTTTGAATGGCATCGGTAATTTCGTTTTTTTAATTTACTTTTTATGTGATTATCTTTTCAATTTAAATGAATGGGCAACTTGGATTAGCGCCACTAATGGCTTCTTGGTGAACATTATACAAGAAGGCGTGAGAGGTGCGATACCTTCCAAGCAAACTGCATGCATCAACAAGATTGAACAAAATTGTAGCGGAAAGACCAAAGTGAGACCATGGATGTATTAACCATTTAATGTCCTTGCTGCAAAAAAAACCCATTGTGTGCTCTACCAAACGGTTGAGTCGAACATTAAAGGGTTAAGATTGAGACACTTGACCGTCATTACATTATTCAAATTTGACCAAAAAATCATTAAATGTTTTGAGTGGCTAATTTACCCATTCTCTGGGCATTGCATCTTTCTCCCGGGCTTTATGGAGTGAATGTACTGTAGCACCATTAACTTCAATGAAGCTGTCAGTGATTGTATAAATACTTGCAGGAACTAACGTAAAATTTTAAATAATCTGTTGCAGATTCTGGCTAAACCTGTACCTAATGAAGCATTTTAGGGTTTATAGCTCTGTATAATTTCTAGCTAGTAACCAAGGTCCTTACGCTAAAATTTTACTCCACTGAAGCCATAGCATGCTAATCATTGCTAACTAGCTCTCTGCTATAGCCTTTGTTTTGAATCTCACACACTGCATATTCATGCACTGTATACTCTTTAACTTTCTCAGATTAAATCATTTATTTTATGGTAGTATTGTTAAAGAATAGAGATATAACGCATACGGAAAACTGAAATTGTGTCACAGCCTACTGTGGTTTTTACGCGACTATATTATTTGCCTGGTGAAGGCACTTTATGTAACTGAGCCATGTGCAGCGTTATTTAAATTAGCAATGTGCAGGGTGAGAAAGCGAACTGCATGCATCAACGAGATTGAACTAAATTGCGGCGGAAAGACGAAGCGAGACCATGAATGTATTAAGAGTGAGACACTTGCCTGTCATTACATTATTAATATTTTACAATGAAACGCGTTACTCGAATCTGACCACTTTCTTCAGTAACGACTAATTTAATGCTTTACTCTTTCCAAACCAGTAATCAGATTAAAGTTATTTATCCAATTCACAGTGCTTTACTGTTTGTCATTTTCCTTAGTAAAAATATATATTTTACTTCTTGCATCTTGGGGAGTGAAGTCACGTATGTGACAAGTCACGTTTTCAACATGAGACCAGTCAGAGCTAGCTATAGGCATAAACCGTTCGACTGGCAACACTTATGCTAGCACCACGAACTCGGATTTTCCTTTTCAAAATAACAGCGCTCATTAATCATTATAATAATCATTGTTAATTCATTGTATAGATAGGTAGTGTGTTCATGTGTTGCTAAAATGAGTCTATTGTTGGATAAAACAGACTGTAGTGAATATTTTTCAAATGTTATCATGTTGTCATATGAGACACTGACAATATATTCAATCAAATTGTGTGTACAAAGTATTTGTTAACCTTATTAATAAAAAGTTATTAAAAACATGTTAAATTATATTTTTGCTTTCATATACTATTATTGTTTCTTTTCACACAATACTATAGCATTGGGTTCCAATTCACTAGCTTTATAATGAATTAACAATGATTATTGCAGTGATTAAAAATGAGCGCTATTATTTTGAAAAAACAAAAAAACATGTTAAAAATGTATTATTAGTTAAATTTAGAGACAATGTAGGTTATAAATAGTAAGTTTTGCCATTTCAGTGTTAACAGTTAAATATGTCAGGTCAAGAAAGACTGTCTTTATTTATTTATTTTTAAAACATTTTTCAGGAAAGTTTTTTAAACTTAAAATGTCAGGAGATACATTGTTGACATAACTGTTAAAAATGCACTTCCAATAAAGTGAGTTTTTGCAAAACCGGTTGTCATTTATATTTTGAGGCAGTGGGGAGTTTTAGGCAGCTGCTGAATGTAACTTATAAAGTACAGGGCTCGACATTAAGGCTTGTCCGCTTGTCCGGGACAAGTGAAAAAAGTAGTCGGACAAGGAGCTCGTAGATTTACTTGTCAAAAATGGACAAGTAAAATAAATTGTAATTTAACAAGTACATTGATAGAGCTAAACAAAATTAAATAGAATATTGATGACGTGTCCTTTTTTCCAAGAAATTGGTGTATTCATGTATGCATGCGATTTTATCTTATGTTCTAAATCTAAAACCCGGTTTTGTTTAGATCTGACTGCACGGTGGTGGTCACATGACACACAGCTCTGTTGTCACACTGCAAGTGCTCTTTCGCTGTTAATACATCACCAAAAAAGTATTCTAAAACTATGTGCATATAAATGTTGTCATTTATTTCATATACATAATATACCATAGTGATATTCCAAGTGTTACTGACATTTAATTGTTGGATGAAAAAATCACCTCTTTTATTTAACTGCGCGTAACAACGGTGGCCTAAATAAAATGAGCGCTTTTCAGAAAGAGAATTCAAAAGCAGTACGCGTGATTTTGCCTAATCCCCCTACAACTGTGTCGGGTGAATTGTCAATCCGAATAATACGTTTTTGATATTTGTTGTTAGGCTACAAGTAACCATTTCACGCACAATGCGCAGAATGGTGTCGGTGTTCATTGAGTCTGACTTCATGATTGGATTCTGCTAGGCGGCGTTCTCGTTTCACCAGAGAATCTTAAACACGCACGCCCACACAAATTCAACGGGAGACTGTCCAAGTTCTCAATTCAAAACAAGTATCTTACTTCGCCATAATATTTTTTTTCTTATTATATTTCATGTTGTATCACGTTTGGTTTCATTGTCGAAGAAGCATCTGCTTGAAATTTCTATGGGAACTAATTCAACCGATTCGATTATTTTATTAGTAATCCCATATTATTATAAAACAAATTTACAAACGGAGAGTAAAATGCTGATTAAACAAATATTGTGGAATAGGTTAAAACAGTAAAGTTTTACACCTCTCAAGTGTGAAATTACCTACTGATCGACGTCTATAAGTAGCCAACTAAAAGGAGTAGTTAGACATTCAATACAGTGATTTGCACAATTTGTCAATCATGTGAAAATCATTAATCTCACAGACTTGTCTTCACAAAATGTCCCTATTGTAATTTGCCTATATTAATTAAGACAATTTAATAATTAATTTGATCAATTGTAGCAATATAGAAGATGCTATTACATTTTCTTTTATATTTTAGTTGGGAAGATTGGCTGGTAAAATTAGGGCATCAACCAGCCCAGAGGCACGTGCCCCCTCAGATTTTTTAGCCAAGTGGATTTTCCTTTTAATATCAGTATTTTGTGGGCACCTGTTTCCGTGTGTTGTGCACACTGTGCCCCCTTAAAAAAAATAGGTGCATGACGCTTCTGCACCAGCCATAGGGGCTTAATTTCCCAGTCTGGTTACGAGTTTGAACTGCAATTGCTTGTAGAAAAATAAATTGGATTGAATGTAGCAAGTGGCAGATATTCTGCAAACTCTGTTACCATGGTAATCTTATGTCTCGATCATAGAAGTAAAAAAATATTCAGCAGTATACCATGTTATGTCTAACTTCACATTGAATTGAATTGCTGATTTTAAGAGCAATTGAGTTGGCTATTTCTTCTAGATAACCTTGGTTCCATTGCAAAAAACCCTCCCTGAATACAAGGGAAAAATGTAAATGTATTTTTTCATCTTACATTCCTTGCTTTCAACATCACACAGGAGAAATTTAGGCCTATTTCTTGTTTCCCAGAAATACAGACATGCGTGTCAACAAAAAATAATGTCTGCTTCGGACAAGTAGTTTTTGCTATCGGACAAGTAAAAAATGTACTTACTTGTCCGAAGGACAAGTGGCCAATAAAGTTAATGTCAAGCCCTGAAGTAACTTGTAATCTAACTTCGTTACCAAGTAATCTGCAAAGTAACTCAGTTACTTTATAAAGGAGTAATCAGTAATCAGATTACTTTTTCAAAGTAACTGTGGCAACACTGAATACAATGTTATTCAAAGATATTGAATTTCGTTAAAACATAATGCACATTAAATCATATTTGAGACGATTTCACCCATCGTGAAAAATATATTTTGTTTATTTGTTCTGTGCACCTATGTGTCCGGCCTCTCACTCCGGAAGACGTCGCTCTCTCAAGGGCTCTGGTGTGTATTGTTAACAGCTAGCTACGGCTTTGAATGAGGAACAAGCGGGAGAACTTATAGTTTAACGTGTTTAACACACCATATTTTGTATATAAAGTACTACATTGGGTTACAATTGACTTATCTGCAATTGAAGAGCCGATTGGCATGGCGTCCTCGTGGGGTTCCACTGCAGTGGAGCTGGCACAGGAGCTGGCTAAAATAATTGAGTATGATAGGATGGCACTGGAAAGGGAAAACAGGGTGAATGCCGTGTTGGTGGCGGGTTAAGACGGCTGTGCCGTGGGTGAGGTTGGCATGGAGGGGAGTTCAGATAGGAGTGTGGGTGTTGCTGGTGTGGCGGTAGGGTTTAAGGATTCACGGTATGTTAGGAGGAAGAAGAAGCATGCACAGAAGAAAAAGGGTGGTGAGAGCAGTTCAAGAGAGGATGAAGGGCCGACAGTTGAGGTGATGCACCCGGTGTCACTCACTGCGGCGATTAGGGAACAGGTTGGGATGGTGACGGATGCTAGGTGTTTGAGTGGTGGTATGGTTCTTATTGTGGTGGGTAGTGTGAAATTAGGAGATAAGTTGTTGAAGTTGGAGGTGTTGAATTTGGGTAAGGTGAAATGTCTGGTGCCTGGGAGCGCGGTAAGGTGAGGGGGTGATCACGGGTGTCCCGGAGGATCTGTCTATGTAGGAGCTAAAAGAAGTGGTGTTGGGAGGGGTTGTGTTGGACACAAGACTGATGGGCAGTAGGGCACTGGGGTTAGAGAAGGTGAGTCCCACAGTGTTGTTGGAGTTTGGAGGGCCGTTTGTATTAATATTTCTAAGGGTGGTGGGTGAGTTGGGTGGCCTTGAATTGGGTGGGCCGTGACCCGCCTCACACTCCGGTGCAGTTGGTGGCGGTATATGCACCATAAGGCGGTTGCGATCTGTCAGTAAAACTAAAGAGGAAGCTATGCCCCAGTTTTGTCTTCTCCAGTCTGAGAACATTTGAGTAATGGGTGGATTCTGTGAAGTTGCAATTTCTACCTTTAGGGGTAAGTAACACTTTATATTAAAGCGTTATTAAGTAAATAAATAATTTTATTTATGTTGCATTTTTCAATTACATTCAATTACATTTGTCTATAACTTTAGCCATTAGCTAACTTACCTAGCTAGCTAGCCAGATAGCGATCTTCCATGAACACATTTGCTAACAAGGGCAAACAGCTATTTAGCAGTCTTTAACCTTTAGCTAGCTACAAGCGGAGTTGTGTAAGTTAGTTTTAACAAATGTGAAAGAAACTTTTAAAAAGTATTACAGTAATAATTATTATGACTGTAATCTGAATACTTTTACAAATGTAAACTTACCTAACTCCGTAGCTACAAATGAGCCTAAAAGTTAAGAAACCACTGAATATATTTATTGAATCTGCGGTGTCCAGTCGTCCCAGTTCAAAACAGTTTCGGTCAGGTGCAGAACGATAAGACAGAAAAATATAAGATGCACACAACTATTTCATACTGTACAAAAATAGTTGAACACAAAGAAGAAATTGATGGTCAATCAAAATGTATAAACATTGAATGAAACAAAATGCAAGCTCATCAATATAAAGTCTCAGCCAAATGAGTGTACATTTTTCTAAATGAACAAACTTATTGATAACTAGATATCGATTTGTGTGTCCTCTTAAGTGTTCACATCTGCATTTCAGGGGGGGAGACTGAGCATATTGAAATCCAAGTTTCATCAGCAGTTGGAAGATGTCAGCGTGCCATGCAGGATGAGCCCAGCACTTCCAAAGATTCTAAATTATCCATCCCAGGATTGGAGCGCAATGACTTGGAACAGAGAGCACCATCACCCTTCTACTTTTAAGGTTCAGTGTTACGGTATGAAGAAGCAAGCTATGAAGCTTTCAAGAAATTTTGAGGTAAGTTTACAAGTACACTAACATTTAATTTAGAAATTCCAAACTTTATTATTTTAGACAGCATTAGAGAGTTTAACCTGTTGTACCTTTTTGGGGGAGATTCTTTCTAACCAGTGGTTTTCCCAGCACTGCCATTGCTCATCCCACCCGGCACTGCAACACCAAAGAAGCTGGGCTTGAGCAGCAAGGCCATGTTCTTACGGTAAGTATTTTATGTAGTGACATTAAAAGCTTTCCACGCTAATACTATGTTTGAAGGACCATGGCTTTAATACACATAACAAATAACGATCTACAATAACTTCAACCCTTAAAAACGCAATTTAAAATCAAGCAAACAATTGTTCATTGTGACATTCATTACATAATTTTTTTAAGAAGCCAAAAATGATTGCATACCCTTGATTATCATGGGTATGAAAGGCATGATGGTTCAAACTGTGATATGTGAAAGATTTACTACAGAACTGAATAAAACTTGTTTTTTACTTGATTTACTTGTTTTTAGCGGTTTCCTAATATTCTACATTGTCTATTTTGTTAGCTAGCCCTCAGAAGATCCCAATGCCTTCCTCCACTGATGTGCACTTTCCAGTCCATTTTTGCTTGTTAGACTGCATGTTTGCAATTGGCACAACTCCAGTGACAACATTTGAAAAAGATTTGTAGTATGAGGGGCCTCTACCTCATTGCCTTCACTTGACCTACTGTATCCTAAGTCTATTGCCACACTTTTGTCTGTTGCAAACCAAGGTACTGGGAGATGAGATGCGCGATGTAACCCATTCGTATAAGAAAGCCATGTATGAATGGCAAGCGTTCATCGAGTAAGTAGATAATCTGGTGTTTGTTGAAACATGTAGCTCACATTTCATTACTGAGCATCACTGAAATTGAGATGTCACTTGAAATACAGAGATGATATGTCCATTGTTACTGTTTAGACTAATTATAATAAATGATGTGTTTTCTTTTGTTCTACATTTTTGGTGTATTGGCAGTAATGAACAGTGTGCATTTCTTTAGAGGAAAAATAAAGTTGTTACAGCCTTTATTTTGAAAGCAGAGGTGTATTTTCTGATAGGCTCTGGAATAAAATCATGCTTTTGTTTAATACAGACCCTCAAAGTGAGAATGCTTCATGCTGCCTATTTTAACACAAAGTGACGTATACTGCTTTGTTCTGTTTCAAGAAATGTAATCTCATGCAATGATGTTTTTGCTAATTTTGGAATTTTATTATAACATAAAAACTCTCAAAATAAGAACAATTGACAAAAAAACGAATTTTAAGCATTTGTATCTAAAATAAGACATTTTAGCAAGTGCTTGTAACTAGATAAAAATGTTTAAAACTAAGCAAGTTTATCTAGTTTTTAGATAAATCTATGCTTCTCAGTGTCAAGACGTTTTTGCTAATTTCAAGAATTCTTGGCAAGGAAAAAAATTATTACCCCATTGGTAGATTTATTTGCTTGATACAGGACAATTTGACCAGATTTAAGAATATTTAGCTCGTTTCAGGAAGGGCATTTTTTGCAGTGTATGATCTAATATCTTGAATTGAAAAACATGAAGGTTTATAGAACATTGCTAAACATGTAGAAATGTTAACCAGTTAGGTGATTGCATGCATCTTTTTGTAAGTGTAGGCTTTCTATTTGTGGCCACTGTATTTGAAACATAGGCTATATGTAGGCTGGACAGATAATTTTTTTAACAATGCTTTTTCGGGATGAAATTTTGTTTATTGCATCTGTCATGTTCTGCAGTTTCATAATATTACCTTATATCCAAGCTGCTTGCCGTAGTTTTAAAGTTATTGCAAAAAACAGGCCTTATTTTGGGTAATTTTTCACCCTGCCTGCTCCTATCAAATCTATTGAGCGCAGTGGCACAGATCTGCTACAGAACACATTCGGGAACTTTTTAAGATTCTAAACCATCAACTATGTCACAATGGCAAATTTACTAGCATCAACAAATGCTGAGGCATGAGTCCCTTTTACCTCACCATTCAATTTCAATAAGAGGGCTACTGACCGACTTCCTCCAATGTTTACCGGGGTTTACATTGTGAGAATCCAAAGCAATTTAGCTTTCTGGTCAGGGTTCAAAACTAACTTTTTCATCTACCAGCCAAACAGCTAGTGAATGCTCAAATTTTACCAGTCACTTAATATATTAATATTGTGTTGTTAAATGGTGAGTGTGGCAAATCTACCAGCCACCTGCATATTTTACCAGCATTTGGCTGGTTAGTGGTGCTAATTTTGAACACTGTTTCTGGTACCTAGCCACCAAAAGCAATACATTTTATGGTTATGTTTAAATCTGTATTCAGAAGTTTTATACCTTACTTAAACCTAACTTAAACTTGTCTTTATTATTATTTTTAGACAACAAATTTCAGGAATTTGTCAGTTGGTGTTGAATAGGATAAAGCAGGATATTGTATCCTTAATAATCAATAAATAGGATAAATCTGGACCTCGTATTCTTAGTAATAAATGAATAGGATAAATCAGGATCCCGTATCATTAGTAATAAATGAATAGGATGAATCAGGAAATCTTATCTTAAAGCTACATTGGGTAAGAATTGCTCCCATCTAGCGGTGAAAAGTCAACCAACTGAATACCCGTTCTAGCCTCTCCTGCTATTATGCCAGCAACGCATACTCGGATATATATTTTTTTTCAAAACAATAGCGCTCGTTTGAATTAATTGCAATAATTAGTGGTGCAACAGATCGTAATTGATCCGTGATCTGTTCGGATCAATATCTTCAGTTCGGCACACACATGATCCGCGGATTGATTTCTGCAAAAAAAAATTGTGCACATGATCAGTCCGCTCACAGCGTGGTCATGGCGAGCGGAGAAACAGAGGAGCTTGAACGCTCCGCGTCATTTAAATCCCCTGTATGGGAGCATTTTGGCTTCCCTGTTAAATATAATCATGAAGTGTGTAGGCACTGTGGCACAAGAAAGCCATATGACAGTGGAAACACATCAAGCATGGCCACGCATTTGAAGTGACATCACCCCGGTGTTTTACTGACAGGAGTAAAAACGAAAGCTGCAAAACAACCGCTTATCACCGTGGCATTTTAGCAATTAATCAGACTGGGCTAAAGCCATCACAAATGTGATCAGTGTGTTTATATGTGCAGACATGAGGGCATATTCGGTTGTGCAAAAGGAGGACTTTAAACACATTTTGAAAGTGTTTGAGCCACGTTACGACATCCCGTCGCATACGGGACATACTAAAATGCTTAAAGCTCCACTGTGTATTTCTTTTGAGTTGATTCTTAGCAAAAAAACCTTTGTTCTTTCACAAATATGTGCTCATTCATGTGTAATTACTTCCACCTAATAATCAAAGTATTTTCGTAAGTGTAGAATCTTCCATTCACAATACATGCAATCGTGCCCACTCACCATGTTACGCCTTCATCTTTAAAATACATTAGCCAAAGAGGGACATACCTGGAAATTCAAGCTCGGCCATTCGCGCTTTCACACAAGTGGCAACGTGACGAATGCCAGGGGGAGATTACTCACGAATGCCGGGAAATTTCAAAGTCTGTTGAAGATGTAAGATCATGCCTGTTCTCGAGGACATGTAATAGTAGCGCTGGCTCAAGCTATAAAGTAGTCAAGAACGTTCGGCTGGCAACACAAACAGGGATTTTTCATTTCAAAATAATAGCACTCGTGGTTCATTGCAATAATCATTGCTTATTCATTGCATGTCCATGTTCATGTTTTGCTAAAATTAGTATTCTATTTGAATAAAACAGACACTAGTGAATGTTTTTCAAATGTAATCGTGTTTTCACATGAGACACTGACAATATATTAAATCAAATTGTGTGTAAAACATATTTGTTACTTTTATTAATAAAACAAGTTAAAATATTATTTTTGCTATCACATGCTCTTATTGTTTCTTTACACACAATACAATTGCATTTGGTTATAATTCACGGGCTGTGTAGTGAATTAACAATGACTATTGCAATGAATCAAAACGAGCGCTATTGTTTTGAAAGAAAAAATGAATATCCAGGTTGACGTTGCTGGTATAAATACGCGGTTGGTTGTCATATACATTTTCACCAGCAGATGGGAGCAGATCTTACACAATGCAGCTTTAAAGTGAAAAAGCTTACCGGGGGTTTAATGTACCTAAACAATGGTCAATCATCACCAAATTTCTCATGGCCATTTCTTGTCATGAACACTTAATGACGAGGAAAAGGCTTAACGTGATGTAATGTAGCCTACCTAAACAACAATCAATATTAACCACATTTCTCTCTCATATTGCTCATCATAACCACTGAAAATTATAAAAACAACTAACCCAAATTCCAATTATTATGGGCGTTATCTGACGTTAAGCCTTTCTGCTTCATTAAAGCCTATTGTAAAGAAAAGGCTTAACGTGATTTAATGTACCTAAACAACAATCAATAATAAGCACATTTCTCTCTCATATTTTTCCCCATATTTTTAATAAACAAATAGACATCTTATGTTTATTTGTCTTGTATTTTTTATGCTGATCAGAAAAATGATCCGATCCGTTACTATGATCCGAGGAACGATCTGATCCGTGAGTTTTTTGATCCGTTGCACCCCTAGCAATAACCATTGTTATTTCATTACATAGTTAGTGAATTGTAAGCAAATGCATTTGTATTGTGTGTAAAGAAACAATAAGAGCATGTGAAAGCAAACAATAATTTAACATGTTTTATTAAAAACAGTAACACATATGTGTACACACAATTTGATTGAATATATTGTCAGTGTCCCATGTGAAAACACGATTACATTTAAAAAACATTCACGAGAGTCCGTTTTATCTAAGAAAATACTAATTTTGGCAACACATGAACATGGACACAACCTATGCAATTAATTAACAATGATTATTGCAATTAATTAAAACGAACGCTATTATTTTGAGCTAAGGCCAGCACTGACATTACATGTCCTCGAAAATAGGCGTGATCCTCAATCTTTAACAGGCTTTTAAATCTGCCGACAGTCGTGAGTGATCTCCCCCTAGCATTTGTCATGGTGCCACTGAGTGTAAAAGTGCAATAGGCAGAGCTTGAAATTCCAGGTAAGTCCATCTTTGGCTAATGTATTTTAAAGTTGGAGGCGTAACACAGCTGCCGCAATTCGAGCGACTCGTCATATGTATTCTGAATGGAAGATTCTACGCTTACGAGAATACTTTGATTAGTTGGTGGAAGTAAATAGACATGAATGAGCAAATTTTTTTTAAAGAACAAAGGGGTTTTTGCTTAGCCTGGTTGACACCAGACCCTTCTCAGTAGTAACTGAGAGTGTGTCTGGGGAAGGTTCATTCACAGCCCATTTCCAAAGGGGCATCACCAACGGACAACGCTCAAATGCCTCTCGGCGCAATAGGATATATCAGACTTTTGCCGAATCGAGTCGGCAAGACCACGACAACATCTTTAATTAGAAATGAAGGCTTCGAGTCTTGTTCTTTGCTCGGATTTTAACCAAAAGTAAACGTACAAATCGCTTAAACAGATGCGATAGCTGATTCGAACGAGTGATATTCCGGATATTCCTTTGTGGCAGCCATCATTGTAATTGTCTGCTTCAACCAATGACAGTACATAGATGCGCTATCTTCATTGTGTAAAGCCCGCCTCAAAGGTTGTGATTGGTGCCTCAATTTGGAAAAATTGGAAATGGGTTTGAATGGGCTCTTGGTTAGACTGACTTGCAAAGCATATCTCAAATTTGCCGGAAGTCCGCTTTACGATACAGCCACAACATGTTTTGATTAATGTTACAATACAACATATCTAACCTTTTATTTTTTTCTAATCAAATGATGTACCATGACTGGGTACCACGACTGGGTGCTTCAAGTACCACCAGAAGTACACGTACCACAGTTTGAAAACCACTGACTTAAAGTGTTTCAATTACCAAGAGCGCTTAAACCATAAATTCTTATTATTTTGTTATAAATAAGCTGTTAAAATTAAGATGTTAATTTGACTAAAGTTTGAATGAGCTCTCTACATGCATCTCTATACGTTGCTGTCAATTTAAGACTCTCAGCTGGTAACCGCTATGTCGCGTGAGCTGTAGTTATGTAGTAAACGAACACTACAAACTAACGGTTCAGTGATTTATGTTTGTACTGTAGCCAGCCAACTACAGCTATATTTGCCTACATTTATGCCTAGAGTAGCATCATTGGTATGCATTTATTCAATGTTTTAAAATAATAGGCTAATAGATCATTAGTTTGATGTCAGTGTTATTATGTGTTAAGTTTATATTAGAAATGTCCATAATTGGTAATGTTAGCTTTATGTCTAACGTTACATAGGGTTAAGTCATAGGACAGGCTACTCTTGTGGGAATGAACGTAATGTTGTTTACATGTAAAAATACACTCACCTAAAGGATTATTAAGATCACCCGTTCAATTTCTCCTTAATGCAATGATCAACTCAACCAATCACATGGCAGTTGCTTCAATACATTTAGGGGTGTGGTCCTGGTCAAGACAATCACCTGAACTCCAAACTGAACGTCAGAATGGGAAAGAAAAGGGATTAAAGCAATTTTGAGCGTGGCATGGTTGTTGGTGCCAGACGGGCCGGTCTGAGTATTTCACAATCTGCTCAGTTACTGGGATTTCAACGCACCACCATTTCTAGGGTTTACAAAGAATGGTGTGAAAAAAGAAAAGCATCCAGTATTCGGCAGTCCTCCATCCATCCATCTATCCATTTTCGTCCGCTTATCCGAGATTGGGTCGCGGGGGCAGCAGCTCCAGCAGGGGACCCCAAATGTCCTTTTCCCGAGCCACAGTAACCAGCTCCGACTGGGGGATCCCGAGGCGTTCCCATCCAGGTTGGAGATATAATCCCACCACCTAGTCCTGGGTCTTCCCCGAGGCCTCCTCCCAGCTGGACGTGCCTAGAACACCTCCCTAGGGAGGCGCCCAGGGGGCATCCTTACCAGATGCCCAAACCACCTCAACTGGCTCCTTTCGAAGCAAAGGAGCAGCGGCTCTACTCTGAGATCCTCACGGATGACTGAGCTTCTCACCCTATCTCTAAGGGAGACGCCCGCCACCCTCCTGAGGAAACCCATTTCGGCCGCTTGTACCCTGGATCTCGTTCTTTCGGTCATGACCCAGCCTTCATGACCATAGGTGAGGGTAGGAACAAAAACTGCCCGGTAGATTGAGAGC
>JACXGM010020855.1:0-17522 GCA_016801145.1 Umbra pygmaea | reverse complement strand
TAGGATTTGGTTATTCAGTAGGGCATATATTCTATCAGGCACTAACTGAAGGTGGCTAATGTCGACATCTAGTGGACAAAATATATAGCACTTCAGAAAGCAGTAGATATTCTACAAGTTGTAGTAACTTTGACTCCAGACTTATTGATAGCATTGGGTTATTAATAAATAAGGGAATCAAATTTAGCCTGACTGCAACGTTTTACACCACTGCCTTTTAATTTAGTTAATTATCGTTTACCCACTTAATATTTAGTTCTCAGCATTTTTCAAAGCTGAAAACATTAATAGACTTGATCTAAATTCTAATCACAGCCACCTATTTGCCAACAATCATGAATGACTCGTGAATGACTCGTGAATGACTCGCGAATGAATCGCGAATGAATCATGAATGAATCATGAATGAATGTTTACCACGCAAACTGAATGTGCTTGCGTAGCTACAGCGCGTTCATGCACTATTCTGTTCAGCAGCATGTTCATGCCCTATAGAGATCGCTAAGACATGTGACCAAGTATAAGAATTATGGGTATGTTTGGTCAGTTTCCATGGGCAGGCTAGTGTTCTGGCATGAAAATAATGAAAACTTAGCGTGAAAAACAAAACATAATCCTACAAAATGCAGCGGGCTAAAGAAAACATTGTCGGACCATACCGCCTAAAACGAAATACTAATGCAAAGACGAGATATGACGAGAAAATAAAGGGAATCAAAGGATTGGATCCTTACGAGCATAGCGACTGGTCAAGGGACGTAAACCTGTTGCCAAACTTCCAGCACCCATATATGTATATACAACTACATGATATGTAGTGTTAGTGCATACACACACACAGTTTTTAGTAACTTCAAGTCGCTGCATCTTTTTTACAGATGGATGGGTCCAGGGCCTGGAGATTGTAAAAGTGGGAAAGAAAAGTGTTGTGCGTTCAAAATATGCTAATGTTTTAAGCACCACACTCCTCGCTCTCTTTATCTGCATGCAGTTAGAATTCAACAAACCAACATAACATACTAAGACAAACACATCATGCCTAAGTTAAATAGTAAATTATGAAAACTTAGACTTATTTACTGCTCTTATTAAATGCGCTTTCTAGTAAAACACTGTTGGAGCTACTGGTGCATGAGCCTGTTAAATAAAAGATAGTTAGCATTGGTGCCGCGGATTCCCAAAATGCTTTTCGTTAACCACGGAAATACGTCATGATGGCGACACATTAGCATGTCTATTCTGTTCCGCAGCACGTTCATGTACTATTCTGTTCAACAGTACGTTCATGCGCTATTCTGTTCAGCAGCACGTTCAGCAGCACGTTCATGCACTATTCTTTTCAGCAGCATGTTCATGCACTATTCTGTTCAGCAGCACGTTCATGCACTATTCTGTTCAGCAGCACGTTCATGCACTATTCTGTTCAGCAGCACGTTCATGCACCATTCTGTTCAGCAATTCTCATCTCCCCAGTGCGCGTGACTCAGAGATGCAGCAGACGACGTGCCAGACATACATACATAATCTGTATATTTTATTTTATATTAGCTACAATATTGTATCAGCTAACGCCTGCATCTGTTTTAGAAATAGAAAAATGCATCCAAAATAAAACAGTCTCTTGGAAAGAAAGAAGAAGAAATGGTAAAGAAAATAGTTGTTCATATTTCAGTCAGTTATCTATCTAGCCCTAGTCCAGTGGTCACCAATCCTGGTCCTGAAGATCTACCATCCAGACTATTTTCACTCCCCAATTTAGCACACCTGATTCTATTAATTAGCTGGATGATGAGCTGAGTTAAGCTACATTATTTGCAGTTGAAGTGAAAACTTACAGGATTTAATTATAAATGATTTAATGATAATGTACATACGGGTTTTGTGGATTGTTGTTGTATTGTTTATACTTGAGGTATATATATATATATAGCCTACTTTTTTTAGATATTAATTTATTGTGAATTAGGGGCAGGATTTGATAAGCTTTATGCTTCCACCTGCTCCTTCTCAAGCCTATCTACTGTCTCTTTTGTTGTTTTTATGTTTTGTTACTTGTTTATTTTGATGCATGATTGTGGTTCATTTTTGTTGTGTTTAATTATGTATTTATGGTTCGAGATGAATAAATTGAATTGAATGGTAGTCAGTCAGTCAGTCATTCAGTAGCTATTTAGCCAGCATAGCTTAATCAATGCAAGTTCTCTGTACTGTACTGCACATATTTAGCTAAATGTAACTCAAATACATAGCCAAACTATCTCTGTTAATTTTTAGTAATCATTTTATTTGTTTATCACAAAAATTGTTGTACACACAGTACTGTCCAACTGTTGTCTCTGGACATGTTACGGTATTAGAAGGCGTGAAAAAACACAGAAATGCGTTTTATCAACTGGTTTTGCTAAAAATGGCTAACATGGCAAGTTGTATGCTACTTGTATGGCTGACTTGTTTTCTCACTTCGGTAACTGGAAAAAAAATCCAGTACAAAAGCAAGCAAATTATACTCTCGCTTTTAATGACAAATGTGCATGTGTCCACTCAAACGGTCAGAAACAGACTCCATGAGGGTGGTATGAGGGCCCGACGTCCACAAGTGGGGGTTGTGCTTATAGCCCAACACCGTGCAGGACGTTTGGCATTTGCCAGAGAACATCAAGATTGGCAAATTCGCCACAGTATATGTGACAGACGTGACAGAGTCTGGAGGCGCCGTGGAGAACGTTCTGCTGCCTGCAACATCCTCCAGCATGACCCGTTTGGCGGTGCGTAAGTAATGGTGTGGGGTGGCATTCCTTTGGGCAGCCGCACAGCGCTCCATGTGCTTCCCAGAGGTAGCCTGACTGCCATTAGGTACCGAGATGAGATCCTTAGACCCCTTGTGAGACCATATACGGGCACGTGGAGACCACAGACACTACTGAGCCTCATTTTGACTTGTTTTAAGGACATTACATCAAAGTTGGATCAGCCTGTAGTATGGTTTTCCACTTTGATTTTGACTTTGACTTCATATCCAGACCTCCATGGGTTGATAAATTTGATTTCCATTGATCATTTTTGTGTGATTTTGTTGTCAGCACATTCAACTATGTAAAGACGAAAGTATTTCATACGATTAGTTTGTTCATTCAGATCTAGGATGTGTTATCTTAGTGTTCCCTTAATTTTTTGGAGCAGTGTATACAGTGCCTTGCGAAAGTATTCAGCCCCCTTGAACATTTCGACCTTTTGCCACATTTCAGGCTTTAAACATAAAGATCTAAAACTGTATTTTTTTGTGAAGAAGCAACAACAAGTAGGACACAATCATGAAGTGGAGCGAAATTTATTGGATATTTCAAACATTTTTAACAAATAAAAAACTGACAAATTGGGTGAGCAAAATTATTCAGCCCCTTTACTTACAGTGCAGCAAACTCTCTCCAGAAGATCAGTGAGGATCTCTGAATGATCCAATGTTGACCTAAATGACTAATGATGATAAATAGAATCCACCTGTGTGTAATCAAGTCTCCATATAAATGCACCTGCTCTTTGATAGTCTCAGAGGTCTATTGAAAGCACAGAGAGCATCATGAACAACTAGGAACACACCAGACAGGAGAAGTTTAAAACCAGATTTGGATACAGAAAGATTTCCCAAGCTTTAAACATCCCAAGGAGCACTGTGCAAGCGATAATATTGAAATGGAAGGAGTATCAGACCACTGCAAATCTACCAAGACCCGGCCGTCCCTCTAAACTTTCAGTTCATACAAGGAGAAGACTGATCAGAGATGCAGCCAAGAGGCCCATGGTCACTCTGGATTAACTGCAGAGATCTACAGCTGAGGTGGGCGAGTCTGTCCATAGGACAACAATCAGTCGTATACTGCACAAATCTGGCCTTTATGGAAGTGTGCCAAGAAGAATGCCATTTCTGAAAGATATCCATAAAAATTGTTGTTTAAAGTTTGCCACAAGCCACCTGGGAGACACACCAAACATGTGGAAGAAGGTGCTCTGGTCAGATGAAACCAAAGTCGAACTTTTTGGCAACAATGCAAAACGTTATGTTTGGTGTAAAAGCAACACAGCTCCTCACCCTGAACACACCATCTCCACTGTCAAACATGGTGGTGGCAGCATCATGGTTTGGGCCTGCTTTTCTTCAGCAGGGACAGGGAAGATGGCTAAAATTGATGGTAAGATGGATGGAGCCAAATACAGGACCATTCTGGAAGAAAACCTGATGGAGTCTGCAAAAGACCTGGGACTGGGACGGAGGTTTGTCTTCCAACAAGACAATGATCCAAAACATAAAACAAAATCTACAATGGAATGGTTCACAAATAAACATATCCAGGTGTTAGAATGGCCAAGTCAAAGTCCAGACCTGAATCCAATCGAGAATCTGTGGAAAGAACTAAAAACTGCTGTTCACAAATGCTCTCCATCCAACCTTACTGAGCTCGAGCTGTTTTGCAAGGAGGAATGGGCAGAAATGTCAGACTCGATGTGCAAAACTGATAAGAGACATACCCCAAGCGACTTACAGCTGTAATCGCAGCAAAAGGTGGCGCTACAAAGTATTAACTTAAGGGGTCTGAATAATTTTGCATGTCCAATTTTTCAGTTTTTTATTTGTTAAAAAAGTTTTAAATATCCAATAAATTTCGTTCCACTTCATGATTGTGTCCCACTTGTTGTTGATTCTTCACAAATTTACAGTTTCATATCGTTGTGTTTAAAGCCTGAAATGTGGCAAAAGGTCGAAAAGTTCAAGGAGGCCGAATACTTTCTCAAGGCACTGTATATGTTATGTTGTAATACACTAACATTACTCTAAAATATTTGCAGTACTTTGAAATTGATTTTTGTATATCTGATACAGACATAACAATCCATAAAGTGGAACTGACAGCATTTTAAATACTTTGCAAATTTGAAGAAAGCAGACATACACTAGTGTTCAAAAGTTAGGGGTCACTGTTTTTCTCTACTTTCTTTAAATTTTTCTCCCTCGTATTTCCCCCTATCCTGCCTGTTGTCAGCAGAACCGCAACTCCTTTGCCAGATCTGTTGGATGGCGAGTGGCGCACACACGGTTCATCCAACCCCATGTCACCCAAAAAAAAAACAGCAATGGCTGCAATCTCATTTTTGGCAATTTTTGAAAATTGTGCAATAGAAATTAGTTTCTCAAAAATGTAGGGGTCTAGTTGTACTTATCAATATATACTTGTTGTTAATAATTCTCTAGAGTTTGATTACTTTCTCATGTACTCAATAATAAAAAAAAATGATATTTAACATTGTGTTGTTATTTATCCAGATTATTTTCGCCAGTAAAATGGGACTATTCAGACAAGAAAACAAACTGAAAAGTCAAGGCCAGTTTCAATATTGAAATACATATTGAACCACAATTTTATTTCATAAACTCGTTAACATCAATCCCATACCCTACTTAGGGAATAGGTGCTGTAGTAAATTGATAATGTCAGATGTCATCCTAACAATTGCTTTAATAGGTCTCATCAGTTTAAACACACATGGTAACATTGAGAAGTTGGTACCTTCATATAAACCAAGTACAAACAGTAAATACAGTGAGCAATTTACAATATTATATAACAATATTACAAAATTTGCACAAATCAAATTTGTTAACTCATGGAGGATCAACAGCTCATCTGGCCTTTGCACCCATGTTTTTCCCTTGGCTAAATAATACATTTTCCCCAACAATAACCAATGTAAATTTTTCACCATGACTACCTTCATGTGTTCTACGCTGTAAACAACAAAGTGAGAGTTACCAGAGTTAACAATATGGTCTCATCATGAGATAAAAAATGCAATTAAGTGGTAGGAAAAAAATATTAATCAAATGATTCAGTGGATCAAAACATAAAGCTTTAAAATAATAGATTTGAACAATCAGTTTACTTCAGTGATTCATAAATCCCGTCACTAATAATTGTAGTGATCCTCATTAACAATATTTCACACATTTCATTCTAGTGACCTCAATGTCAGCACTTCCATTTCATTGGTGGTGGTTGATAAAACACTAATGGGATAGCTGGGGGTCACATAAGAGGCTACAGAAGAGCTTCTGTCTTTCCACACTGATCACAACGATAAGGCTTCTCTCCTGTGTGAATTTTCATATGAACAAACAGGTGTCCTGACTGAGCAAATCTCTTTCCACACTGATCACAACCATAAGGCCTTTCTCCTGTATGTATTCTCTGATGTATAACCAGGGTTCCTGATTGAGCAAATCTCTTTCCACAATGACCACAGCCATAAGGCATCTCACCATTGTGTATTTTCATATGCTTCACAAGTGGCCTCATGTATAAACGTTGCATATACACAAAAAGCCTGCGTACGCTGGTTCACACACACGCTGTGATGTATAAAAACTAACTTGACGTGAGAATGTGCGGGCCATCACGGAAACTTTTGAGCAGTATTCCAATGTTGTTCAAACAGGCATATTATTAGTAGAATGCGAATTTGCCGGGCCGGACAGCATGCAAAATGCTGTCGCATTCCAATTGTCTGTAGACTGGTTAACAGTAGCTATAGATAAAATGGTTGTATGATTTTCTTGACTTGAGATTAACACATACTAATTAAAACGTGCAAAATTGTTTTAGCACATGAGATGTTTTGCATTTGTTTGTGGAGAAAAGTTAAGCCGCGAGCCCATCATCTGCATATTTATTTATGGGAGGAGGCAAGGCAGTGGCTAGTTCACTTGCGGTCAATCTTACATTGATTGTGATTAATAAAGGAAAGGTGTGCAAGATGTGGCGTACGACCGGTTTTATACATGTGACTTTTCCAGGTTTGGCCGTACGTCATCTTCTGGTATATAAGCTGCGCACTTTTTATACATGAGGCCCCAGGGCTCTTGACACAGCCAATCTCTTTCCACACTACTCACAACCATAAGGCTTCTCTGCTGTGTGTATTTTCTTATGTCTAACCAAGTGTCCTGATCGAGCAAATCTTTTTCCACACTGATCACAACCATAAGGCTTCTCTCCTGTGTGAATTATCTTATGAACAAACAGGTGCCCTGACTGAGCAAATTTCTTTCCACACTGATCACAACCATAAGGTTTCTCTCCTGTGTGTATTCTTTGATGTTTAACCAGGCCTCCTGACTGAACAAATCTCTTTCCACACTGATCACAACCATAAGGCTTCTCCCCTGTGTGTATTCTCTGATGTACAACCAGGAGTCCTGATTCAGAAAATCTCTTTCCACACTGATTACAACCATAAGGCTTCTCTCCTGTGTGTATTCTCATATGTCTACCCAGGGATCTTGATTCAGCAAATCTCTTTCCACACTGATCACAATCATAGGGCTTCTCTCCTGTGTGTATTCGCTCATGCAGCATCAGGTTTCCTGAATGAGCAAATATCTTTCCACACCAACCACAAACGTAAGGCTTCTCTCCTGTGTGGATCCTCCTATGTGTATCCAGGTATCCTGATTGAGCAAATTGCTTTCCACACTGATCACAACCATAAGGCTTCTCTCCTGTGTGGATTCTCCTATGTGTAACCAGGTATCCTGATAGAGCAAATCGCCTTCCACACTGATCACAACTATATGGCTTCTCTCCTGTGTGGATTCTTGTATGTGTAACCAGGTATCCCGAATTAGCAAATCGCTTTCCACACTGATCACAACCATAAGGCTTCTCCCCTGTGTGTATTCTCTGATGTACAACCAGGACTCCTGATTCAGCAAATCGCTTTCCACACTGATCACAACCATAAGGCTTCTCCCCTGTGTGTATTCTCTGATGTATAACCAGGGTTCCTGATTTAGCAAAACTCTTCCCACACTGATCACAACCATAAGGCTTCTCCCCTGTGTGTATTCTCTGATGTACAACCAGGGTTTCTGATTGAGCAAATCTCTTTCCACATTGATCACAACCATAAGGCTTCTCTCCAGTGTATCTGTGTTGATGTTTCTTTAGGAGTTTGGTTTCAGAGATGCTGTTCTTCTCCTTGTCAAGATGTTGTATAGCCTCTCCTGATGATAAGCCCCTCCCACTGAGAAGGTGACATTTAGAACTGTGCACTGTGAATCAAAGACAAACAGAAATGGTTCTTTCTTAATGAAACAATCTTTGAAGGTTTTTACAAATAGAAGTTGTGACATTTTATTAATGTATAATTCTGAAAAAGTTGTGACAGTATGAAAAAATTAAAAACAAAGTGTAATTCATTAAAAACCATTAACAAATTATGTGATGTTTTACTTAAATTGTATACATTTTTGAAAATATACACTAATTTCAAATCTGAGGAGTGCAACACACTTCAATGAATTTAGGACAGTCAACTGTTTACCACTGTGTAGGGGGTTGTTCCAATACCAACATTTTGACTGCAGTACCGATACTTGCTTTGGTACCTTGGTATCGATAACATGGCAAAATCACATAACTGATAAAATAACAACAAAAAACTGTATTAAGAAATTATCTACAACCCAAATTCGGAAAAGTTGGGACGTTTCTTTAAATTTGAATAAAATGACTTTCTAAACTAAAGACTTTCAAATCACATTAGACAATATTTTATTTACAATAGGACATAAATAACAACGCATTTTTAAACTGAGAAATTTTACAATTTTATGCACAAAATAAGCTCATTTCAAATTTGATCTCAAAATAGTTGGGACGGGGGCATGTTTACTATAGTTTAACATCTCCTCTATATTTCAAAACAGTTTGAAGACATCTGGGTATTGAGGTTATGAGTGACTGGAGTTTTGGTGTTGGATGTATTTTTTGTTTAATGATGCAACAAATGTTCTCTGTAGGTGGAAGAGCTGGACTGCAGGCAGGCCAATTCAGCACCCCGAATCTTCTACAATAAAGCAATGCTTTGTAATAGGTGCAGTATGTGGTTTTGCACTGTCCTGCTGAAATACACAAGGCCTTCCCTGAAATAGACTAATCTGGAGGGGAGTATATGTTGCCCTAAAACCTTTTTATAACTTTCAGTAGGGATGGGCCGATACCACTTTTTATGGAACGAGTACAAGTACAGAGTATTTCATTTTGGGTACTTGCCAATACGAGTACTGATACAAGTACTTTTAATAACTATGCCAAATGTCACATTTACCAAGCTAAAATCTGCTATTTCATAGATGTTGATCAGCCAATTCAAATATAGAAAAGTAATTGTTCCTACATATCCAGAAGAAAATCATTTACATTGCAGGTCAAGAATGTTTCATATTTATTACAAATGTCAATAGTTTATGTCTCCTTCCCTAATTAGCTAAAATGAGAGAAACACATTTGCGAAAGTAAATGCAACAGCCACATGTTCGTGTTTGCATTTGCACTAAGCATTGCAGACTTTCTGTTTAAGATGAAAATGTCTGTTTAAAGTGACTTTCTCCAAAAAAGGATGAAGACCAAATCATATAATATTCTATTAAAGGTATTTGATTATATTTTTTATAATCGGTACACAATTACCGGTATAGCTGTACTATTACTGTAATCTATTGAACAAAATATAAATAGGCTACATTGTATTTCCTTTAAGTTATATTTATTAACGTTAGTATGTCAGAACTTCTACTATTTTGTTCACCCAGAAGTGTTGCAAACTACCTTAATTTGTCTTTCCTTCCAAAAGGTATATTATTAATTCAGCGACACAACAGTTTGCAGTGACTAGCCTAATAACTTGCAGCCTTTGTTTTATCCTGTACTTAAATGTGAGCGTTTCCTTGTGGATTCTAATATGTGCACCTATAATTTTACAAATACTAGGCTACATGAAAATAGCAATGAGAAAAGCGATTTTGTATTTCGCCATTTGAACTCTAATGATTATTAGGAACGCCATACTAATACTGTAATTGAGCCCCTTTCGCCTTCAGAACTGCCTTAATTCTACGTGGCATTGATTCAACAAGGTGCTGAAAGCATTCTTTAGAAATGTTGGCCCATATTGATAGGCTAGCATCTTGCAGTTGGAGATTTGTGGGACGCACATCTAGGGCACAAAGCTCCCGTTCCACCGCATCCCAAAGATGCTCTATTGGGTTGAGATCTGGTGAATGTGGGGGCCATTTTAGTACAGTGAACTCATTGTCATGTTCAAGAAACCAATTTGAAATGATTCGAGCTTTGTGACATGGTGCATTATCCTGCTGGAAGTAGCCGTCAGAGGATTGGTACATGGTGGACATGGTCAGAAACACCGCGCTATCCACGGTGGCCTAGTGGATAGCACTGTGGCCTCACAGCAAGAAGGTTCTGGGTTCGAACCCCGGTCATCCCGGGCCTTTCTGTGTGGAGTTTGCATGTTCTCCCCGTGTCTGCGTGGGTTTCCTCGGGTGCTCCGGTTTCCCCCACCATCAAAAACATGCAGGTTAGGTTCTCCAGTCAGTGCCCCTGACGAATTCACTGGCTTAAAATCTGGAGTTGGTCCCCGGGCGCTGTATATGGCTGCCCACTGCTCCCTTGAGGGATGGGTTAAATGCAGAGAATGAATTTCGCTACATGTATTTGTATGTGACAAATAAAGTACCTTTAATATTTATTATAAACAATGCTCAGGTAGGCCGTGGCATTTAAACGATGCCCAATTGGCACTAAGGGGCCTAAAGTGTGCCAAGAAAACATCCCCCAAACCATTACACCACCACCACCAGCCTGCACAGTGGTAACAAGGCATGATGGATCCATGTTCTCATTCTGTTTACGCCAAATTCTGACTCTACCATCGGAATGTCTCAACAGAAATCGAGACTCATCAGACCAGGAAACATTTTTCCAGTCTTCAACTGTCCAATTTTGGTGTGCTAATTGTATGCAAATTGTAGCATTACTGCATACCTCGATTGTAACGAGTGGTTATTTCAGTCAAAGTTGCCCTTTTATCAGCTTGAAGCAGTTGGCCCATTCTCCTCTGACCTCTAGTATCAACAAGGCATTTTCGCCCACAGGACTGCCACATACTGGATGTTTTTCCCTTTTCCCAACATTCTTTGTAAACCCTAGAAATGGTTGTGCGTGAAAATCCCAGTAACTGAGCAGATTGTGAAATACTCAGACCGGCCCGTCTGGCACCAACAACCATGCCACGCTAAAAAATGTCTTTCCCATTTTGACATTCAGTGCGTAGTTCAGGATATTGTCTTGACCAGGACCACACCCCTAAATGCATTGAAGCAACTGCCATGTGATTGCTTGAGTAGATAATTGCATTAAGGAGAAACTGAACGGGTGTTCCTAATAATCCTTTAGATGAGTGTAGAGTTGTGATTCTAAAGTGTTTTTAAATAATAGGCACGCGTGGCTCCGTCTATGGTAATGATTATGCATTTTAGGTGGTGATTTTGTGTGCAACATATCACCTCATATTGCAGGGAAGCATTATCCCATTTAAATCGCTTTTCTTTTTTTTCAAAGCAATCCTTTCTGAAAAGAGAAAGTAGACTGTCGATATCATCAGAGGTGGTAAAAGTTTTGGGAAGCCCCTACTGAAGACCAACATTATCAGGTAAAGGGTGTTCATATCTTAACCTTACTCTTTCTCTTTGTTTTTTAGGTCAATGTGAAAACCCTTTACCTGATAATTTTGGTCTTCAGTAGGGACTTCCCAAAACTTGTGAAATTAGAGTTACTCAGAAACTTCAATTCAATTCTATTTTTATTTATATAGCGCCATTACAACAACTATAAACGTGCACAAAGCGCTTTACATAAAACACATAAAAAAGACAGCAGTATATAAAAATTGCAAGTTAAAACTAATTTAAGCAGTTAAAACAAAATAGCTAGCACAACGACTAAGAACAAAACAAGTAGTTACGTGTTGAAAGCCTTCTTGAAAAGATACGTTTTCAACTGTGATTTAAAAACACTAAACTCAGCTATGTTACGAAGAGGAGTAGGTAAGCATTCCACAAAGTAGGTCCCTGGATGGCAAAAGATTGGCCTCCAAACTTGTTATATCTAAACTTAGGGATAATCAAAGAGTTTACTTTTACTCAGTACTTTTTCCACCTCTGGTTATCATCATATGAAATATATGCATAGTGTTGAAATACAGATACATGTCCATTTAAACATTTATGTGAATCAGATTTACCAGTTTTTTGGTATTGTTGTTCCAATCGTTGCATGGTTGAGCAAAACAACTGTTTCCTATCTATATACTATGTTGTACAGTAGACTACCATTTCCTCTCTGGAACATTAAGAAAACAACTATGTCTATCTATGGCTAATCTGTGAAGTGTTGTGCAACATAACGCTATTAAATGTGGATGAAGTATCGGCTTGGAGTATGGGGCCTTTTTCACAAGTACTTACGCCCATTATCAGGCCCGACACCAAGTACTGGTATCGGTCACCAAGTACTGGTATTGGTATCGGTCCATCTCTACTTGTAGATTTACAATTTTTTTTTCTCATCAGTGGTGGGTGATTGTTAACAGATGAGGTGGAGATCTGCAATGTGTGAATTTGCAGATCTCCACTGCATCATAATCCTAATTTTCGTAACTAAACACGTTTTGTCCTCGATATTCTCTACATTCACTTCATTTAGTCCACCGGTGCTGACCATACACCGTATATATTACTGGAAGTAACCGTGTGACATCACCCATTGGTTTGTGAAGATCTGATTTGAGTCGTTGAGTTTGCCATTACGAGCGCAGATATCTTGGTTGCAGATGTGATAATGTTAGATGAGAGGCGGTATCTGACTGTGACGTTAGCTGAGAGTTGGCAACGCTGCTTACGTTACACACTTTTACTGGCACAGTCAATGTCAATCACATCATAGCCACTCCATAAAACACAGTCTGCTTTATCTCCAAATTTAAAATCAACGAGACCATAATTTTAAAAAAACTACGTCATTTTGTTTTGCAGAAGACCTAAAACAAGCGATTGAGACCATAAACTCATTATTAAAATGTTTACTGAGGTAATAAATCAATTGAGAAGTGGCTGACTTTCTGATAGACTTCTACAGAAACCGACCTATTCTGCAACCACACGTGTTGCCTCCAGCTGGAATTCAGGTAGAATGCAGGTTTATGGCACTTACGCATTTGCTTCACATTGCCCAACTGGATGCTAGCCCTGTGGTGCTGACCCAGCAGAAGGGCTCTTAATTCTGGGGAGCTATCTTTTATTCATCTGTACTGTATGTCTGACACCGCAGAATGGATTTCTGACTAACTCTGAATAGAATTGTATATGCTCCTCCACAAACGTGTCATTTTTGTGAAATCCGAGTCGTGAAATGCTTTAAGTAAGAACAAATAAAAAATAAAAATAAAAGTTTACAATCCATTCGCCACTGTGGCTGGTAGATTAGGCTAGGACAGTAGCAATGTAAATAAGGCCCTGCATTTCCCACCCTGGTTGATTAGCGAGAACAATGAATTTGAATAACAACTTTTCTATATTTCTTTTACCTTTGATGCTGTCAGTTGATAGTTTTTCAACCTCAAATCAATCTAGAACCTTAACGTGTAAACTTTTTGTAGGCTAATACTGTAACAAAGGAAATACATGTACATGTAACGTTAGATGTTTTATTTGCACCACTGCTTATAAAAGGAAAGTAATTTTGTACGTAGTATAATTTTCCTAGAAACATACCACTATTCATTGTTAATGCAGTAAGGATACATCTACAATAATGGTGAATTTTGTTTCCATTATGAATGACCCATCACTACAATGGCTCTCATGTGTACTGCACCTTATTAGGACGTGGTATTATTGGTTCATGGTATCTGACTCCATATGCCAGGGGTACATGGGGTGTCAGGGGTACAATAAGGGACTGGTTTTTACCTGGGAAAGCAGGTGATTGCAATTAACTACTAGGTAAAATAAAACATCTGAAGTGTTTTGGCCCTCCAGGACCAGAGTTGCCTATTCCTGCCTATGCCATATACAATTCACCTTTTGAGACAGTTTAGTGATTGTATTGAATTTCAATTACCCACCCATCTCTGATGTTTTCCTGCAGTCGACCAGTTGCACAGATACCCTCTTCAGAATCCACGGTCTTCTCATATTTGACCCCTGCAGACCCAGAGATAAAATGTTACTGGATAAGGCCTGGGACTCCAGAAGGGTAAAGAAAGATTGGACATGTTTCCAGTGAGTACACCAGTCAAAATGTTGTTCTCAATTATTACTTTGATTGGACGAAGTCCCGATCAATATATAGAAATTGTAAACGTTATTATTATTTTGATTGCTGGGACAGCAAACAATATATTGGAGTCATAAATATTATTAGGGGCCAAGCACAGAATGTGCTAGGGCACCTATTGTTTCTGTTGGCATTCTTATTCTTCTTCTTCTTTCGAATTGGCGTCTATGGCAGCCCGTAGAACCACTTGCGGGAAAGTTATGAAATTTGGCACACAGATAGAAGACAGTTTGAAATGCCACCATAGCAATTTTATTTGGAGTCTTTAACTCAATCTCACCAGCGCCACCAACTGTCCAAAATGTCACTTATGTTTATGCTAATAACTTAAACCAAAAGGGCTAGAAACAAAATAATTTTTTCCTCTGATTCCCTAGCTCAAGATTTATTTTTATTTTTTATTTATTTGACTTTTATTTAACCAGGGAGACACATTGAGGCCGAGGTCTCATTTTCAAGTGGGAACAACAATCACATTATGTGATTATTCAATTGATGGCCATTTTGAAATTTCTGAAACTTCTTTGAACTCCTCCTGAGCAGTTTCTTATGGAATCAGATTTGTGCCAATATTGTCAAACAAAACTTTTTGAATATCAAACAAAAATAAGAATTTGAGAAGAAAAAAACTCAGTGAAGCCAAAAAATAAGATGTCAAAATTAAACCTTCTAACTTGCAAACAAACTTTTGGTCTTTTACTTATTTTGTATATTTGTATTTTTGTTTAACGTTCCTTCTGCTGCTTTTCAGACTTTTGCTATCAATATCAACTTTGCTAGTTACGCTGCCAGCTCTCTCGTTTGTGATTCCTGATGTTTTGTTTCCATTTCTGGCACAACCTGATTCTTCTTCTTCTTTCAGTTTATTGACAGATCACATCCAACTTAAGGTGCATCTACCGCCACCTACTGCGCTGGAGTGTGAGGCTGATCACTGCCTCCCTGTTATATCCCCTTATAAAGCCCTGTGTTCCTAAGAAAAATAAATAATGCCTTTAGCACTCTCCCTGTCCCCCCCATCCCCACTTAGCCTCCCTAACCTTATTATAAAATAGCTCCCTATCAACATCATACCTCTCATAGAACAACAGTGCATGCTCCACTGTTTCCAACACCCATTACACAAACCCATATCATGTTTTGGCACTATTCTCATTGTGGCATAAACCTATGTGACCATACCTTGTCCTACTGCATACCACCTCCTCTTGCCTACACTCTACCAGTCCCAATCCTTCACTGACCTAAGTACTGTACATTATGAAAAGACCTACCTTTCCAACCTTCAGCACCACTTTGGATCATATATATAAGTGTGTAAAATCGTATTGTAATAGTGCTTAAAAGTGTGTTCGCATTGTAAAATTATGTATTTGTATTGTAATAGTGCGTAAGTGTGTTAGCATTGTAAAATTATGTATTAGTATTGTAATAGTGCGTAAGTGTGTTCGCATTGTAAAATTATGTATTAGTATTGTAATAGTGCGTAAGTGTGTTAGCATTGTAAAATTATGTATTTGTATTGTAATAGTGCGTAAGTGTGTTAGCATTGTAAAATTATGTATTAGTATTGTAATAGTGCGTAAGTGTGTTAGCATTGTAAAATTATGTATTAGTATTGTAATAGTGCGTAAGTGTGTTCGCATTGTAAAATTATGTATTAGTATTGTAATAGTGCGTAAGTGTGTTAGCATTGTAAAATTATGTATTAGTATTGTAATAGTGCGTAAGTGTGTTCGCATTGTAAAATTATGTATTAATATTGTAATAGTGCGTAAAAGTGTGTTCGCATTGTAAAATTATGTATTAGTATTGTAATAGTGCGTAAAAGTGTGTTCGCATTGTAAAATTATTTATTTGTATTGTAATAGTGCGTAAAAGTGTGTTAGCATTGTAAAATTATGTATTAGTATTGTAAAACATACAGTTTGCTCCCTGTTTGTAAATGCGGCATTTACCTTACAATGCCTCCCATCCAAAAAGTCAGATCAACTTTTTCTCTTATTTGAATTCCCCCAATTGCCTAAAACCCCCCCTCAATCAAACATTGTTCATCAAACCATTTCACCACTGACTTTATGTCAGACGCTTAAATTGTAAGATGGTAGGGATATGTGCAAATTAATCATGAACTGAAAACCTGCTACGCGCAACGCACATGGAAACAACTTCAAGAGAGTGGTTGTTTCACTAATAAAAATAATGAACCAGCCGACCCGCAGCTGAGACAAAGTGAGAGAGGATTTGGCAGAAGTGTCTTGTAACGAGATTACTGTTTTTCCACTCTCCTTAACTAGACAAGCTACGATAAGTTAACATTCCTTAAGCCAAAGCCAAACAAACCACTTGTTAGGTACAGCCTGTCAGCTAAATATCATTAAAATGTCAATGATGGTTTCATTAAATTAATTATCGTGATGCAGGAGTTTGCTGTTCTAATCAAGCCTTGTTTGTTTTAAAAATGTGTTAACGAACATCCAACGAAAAATACTCTAATGTACAGTACTTTAAGTTGGTATCATACATTTTTTTCATTGTTTTCAGTGTAATATATCCAGGAAACACAGGGAACGCTGCTTGACCAGAAAATAATTGACTTGAAATAATGAATCTTTAATCAGGCCTTGCTTTTTACAACATATTTTCATAGACATATTCACTAAATAATGTGTATCATGTCCTAAAACATTTAACTAAATAAACTGTCCACTGTCCGCTTACATTTTTACTGTTGCAATTGAAATGTTAGCCAATAAAATCAGAACTAACAACAACATCAAGGGCCTGGAAATCCATGGTTTACAAACAAAAGTATCTATGTAGGCCGATTACTAATTTTTCCTTCTCGCAACCACAGTTGGAATCACTAAATAGCCTCCCAAAGGATCTTAATACCTTTTCAAACATATCTGGATTAAAATCAAATTATGATAAGTGTACTATATTACGTATTGGAGCACTAAAATATTCAAATTTTACATTGTGTCACACCCTGATCTATTTCACCTGTTTAATGTCTCCTCCCCACCTCAGGTGTTTTTGGTTCCCCATTAGTCCCTGTATATAAACCCTGTTTTCTATTCTGGCAGTTGCCAGATCGTCTTGTCCAGTACAGTCGTGTCCAGCGTTATCACCTTCTGTGTTTTTCCCCGTTACCCGTGCTGTTGTTCTGTTTTCCTCGGTATCGACACCTGCCTGTTTACACCCGACTACGAGCCTGCCTGTTCCCCTGTACCTCTGCTGGAGTGTCCTGTTGCCAACCTTGATTGTCCACTGACT